>PVIY010003533.1:0-112025 GCA_004026745.1 Myrmecophaga tridactyla
CTTTAAAATTTCTTATGTAGTTTTGCAATAATGGATATAACACAAGAAAATGCAGAGATATAAAGAATGCAAAAATAACGTTAAATAAATAGATTTAGTTATTGATGAAATATTCAGAAGCATCTCAGATTATTGTAAAATATTTAAATTAATTAAAAATTCTAACATAAGATCAGATACTTACAAAAAAGAAAAATAAATAATTCTAAAATCGAGAAAACAAATTCAAAATATACTAATATTTAACATTCAAGAGGCATACTTGCTCTTTATAATGAAATAAGCACTACCATTCTTTATAAAAATTAATTATACTCACAAAATAAAGGTACATCTCAATTATTTAAGTGAAGAAATAAACAAGATGTGTAATTACTTTCATTTTCAGTATAACATTCATTAGAAAACTACTTAGTGAATAAAGTATGTCAATTGTAGACTATAAACATCAAAGTAAATTTATTAAGTAGGCATTTAATATAGGCACTGTTATATAAGGTTATACATCAGAGTTTGTAAAGTTAAAATAGTTTTTCTGCTCCTGTAATTAATTCACCATCAGAATAGCTTCAGGGTCCTATCCAGAACTATTTTTATAACGTTTTAGTAAAAAAATGGGCTCTATGTTTCTGTTTATTCATAAAATATCACTGTTGAATATATAACAGGCAGACTAGTAAAAGGAAAGCCTTTGGAGGAATGCAGTAAATTCTAACATGGTCATATATACACACATACAGACACACACACACACACTGAAATGGAAATGGAATAAGGAATTTATAAGTAGAGAATCTCACGGAATAGGTATGCAGTTCAACATTCATTTAAATAAAATGATAAACATTTCTAACAATGAATAAGAGATTACTGAATGCTAGTCAGTCTTGCACTTTTTGTGCTTAACTGCTTCTCTTTGTGAAAAATGCCCTTGGATTGAATTTTTATACTGATTCCCTAGGGCTTGCCTGAAATGGCATAAAAAAAAAAAAAAGGCATGATTTAAAAATGGCACTAGTGGTGACTATACATAAACCTGACATTTGAGAGATCATTTAACATACAATATACTTAGCAAAACTCTTAAAAATATGTTTAAAGAAATAAATCAATATTGGGTTTAGTAAATAGAAATGCTAATACATCTACCTGATAACTTTTAAACTATTCAGTGATTCTATTAAATGCATTTTTTCTTTGTGTTATATTGCAAGACTTCTTTATATGATTAAATAAATTGGGTGTTTTGGTTTATTTTCTTTTAATTAGAGAAGTTATAGTACATGGGGTACATGTATCCCACTTCACACATGCAGTTTTGCTTATTATTAACACATCGCCTTGCAATGGTATTTTTTACAGTTGATAAAATAATATTATTATAATTATAGTATTAACTACAGTCTATAGTTTACATTAGAGTGCACTTATTGTTGGGGTCAATGCTACTTTTTAAATTTTTATTCTAGAAACCTATAGAACCAAGAATTTCCCTTTTTAACCACCTTCCAATAACAATTCAGTGGTGACAATTACATTCACAACTTTGTGCTACCATTTTAACATCGATTACAAAAATATGTACCATCACCCCAAAAATAACTGCTGTACCAATTAAATATGAACTCCCCATTCCTTGCTCCGGCTGCTAGTAGCCTATATTCCAGTTTCTTATGAAATGGATTTGCATATTTAGTTATTTTGTAGAGTATTTGCCCACTCTGTCAGAATTATCTCATTCAATGTGATATCTGCAAGTTTCATCCTTATTGTACCATGGATCCGAAATTCATTCCTTTTTATTATGACTGACAATATTCCACTATATGTATAAAATACAGTTTGTTTCTCCGTCCATCTGTTGATAAATATGACATATGGGTTGCTTTCCAGTTTTTTGACAATTGTGAATAATGCTGCAATGAATATCAGTGTGTAACTATCTGCTTGAGTCCCTGCTAAGTAGGATTGCCAGGTGTTCTAGTTTGCTAGCTGCTGGAATGCAATATCCTAGAAACGGAATGGCTTTTAAAATGGGGACTTTAATAAGTTGCTAGTTTACAGTTCTAAGGCTGAGAAAATGTCCCAATTACAATAAGTCTATAGAAATGTCCAATCAAAAGCATCCAGGGAAAGATACCTTGGTTCAAAAAGGCCGATGAAGTCAGGGTTTCTCTCTCAAGTGAGAAGGCACATGGTGCACACAGTCGCAGTTTCTCTCTCTTCTGGAAGGGCACATGGTGAGCATGGAATCATCTGCTAGCTTTCTCTCCTGGCTTCCTGTTTCATGAAGCTCCCTGGGAGGCATTTTCCTTCATCTCCTAGGTCGCTGGCTCTCTGCTTAGTGGTGCTGCAGCATTCTCTGCTCTCTCCAGATCTCCTTCTTTCTCCAAAATATTTCCTCTTTTATAGGACTCCAGAAACTAATATGGGTGGAGACACTCCTCTAACTATTCCAGTTTAACAATCACTATTGATTAAATCACATCTCCAGGGAGATGATCTGATTACAGTTTCAAACATGCAATACTGAATAGGGATTAGAAGAAATGGCTGCCTTTACAAAATGGGATTAGAATTAAAACATGGTTTTTCGAGGGGACATACATCCTTTCAAACCAGCACACCAGGTCATATGGTAATTCTGAAGATAAGTTTCTGGGGAACTACCAAATAGTTTTCCAGAGTGGCTGCACATTTTATATGCTCATCAACAAAAATCAAGTGCTCCGATTTCTTCATATCCTCTCCAAAACTGTTATTTTGAATTTGTTAAATATTAGTCATTGCAGTGGGTGTAAAATGGTATCATATAACTTTGATTTCCATTTCCCTAATGGCTAATAATGTGGAGCATCTTTTCATGTGCTTTATTGACCATTTGTATATCTTCTTTGGAAAAACAACTATTCAAGCATTTTGCCCATTTCTAAACTGGCTGCCTTTTTGTTATCGAGTTGGAGGACTTCTTTATATATTCTGGATATCAAACTTTTATTAGATATGTGGTTACAAATATTTTATCCCATTCTGTATATTGTCTTTTTATATTCATGATATGTCCTCTGATGCACAAAAGATTTAATCTTGATAAAATTCCATTTATCTATATTTTTCTTTTGTTGCCGTGCTTTGGGTATAAAATCTGAGATACTATTGCCTAATACAAGATCCTAAATTAGTTTCCCTATTTTTTCTTCTAGGTGTTTTATAGTTTTGATTCTTACATTTATGTTTTTGATCCATTTTGAATTAATTTTGCATATGGCTTGAGGTAAGGGTCCACCTTCATGTTTTACACAATTATCCAATTTTTCCAGCACCATTTGTTGAAGAGAATACTCTTCCCCCATTAAGTAGACTTGACACCCTTGTATAAATCAATTGACCATAGACGCCAGGGTTTATTTATGATATTTCAGTTCATTTTCTTTGGTCTATATGGTTGTTCCATGCCCAATCACAGTGTTCTGATTATTATATCTTTGTAATAAGTTTTAAAATGAGAAAATATGAGTCATTCACCTTTGTTATTCTTTTTCAGGATGGTTTTCCCATACTTCCTTTATGTGTTTGATGGTTGTCTTTTCCACTTCTGCAAAGAAGGCTGTTGGAATTGTGGTTGAAAATTTGTTCAATCTGTAAAATTCATTTGGTCAAATTGATGTCTTAACAATATTAAGTCTTCCAATCATGGCACAGAATGCTTTTCTATTTATTTAATTTTCTTTGATTTCTTTCAGCAATCTTTTATAGTTTTCCATGTACAAGTATTCTAAATCCCTGGTTAAATCTATTCCTAGATATTTTGTCCTTCAGTTGCTATGTTATATGGGTACTTTCTATATTTTCTCTTCAGATTGTTGATTACCTGTTTTCTGGAAACACAATTGACTTTGCATGCTGATCCTGTACCTTGCCACTTTGCCAGATTCATTAATTAGCTCTAATAGTTTTTTGCATACATTTTCCAATATTTTCTCTATATAACATCATGCCATTGGCAAAAAGGGAAAAATTTACTTCATCCTTTCAAATTTAGATTCCTTTCCTTTCTTTCCTTTGCCTAATTGCTCTGGCTACATTTTCTATTACAATGTTGAATTACAGTGGTGACAGTGGGCATTCTTGTCTTCTTCCTGATTCCTGAAGGAATGCTTTCATTCTCTCAGTATTGAGTATGATGTTGGCTTTGTGTTCTTCCTATTTGTCCTTTATCATGTTGAATAAGTTTATTTTTCCCAAATTTTCTAAGTGCTTTAATCAAGAAGGGGAGCTGGATTTTTCAAATGCCACTTCTAAATCAACTGAAATAATCATGTATTTTTTTCATTTGTTCTCTTCATGTGTCATATTAGATTAATTTATGTTCATATGTTGAACCACACTAACCACCTTGTCAATTTATTAGCTTTGTCAACATATTTCACATTGTGATTTATGATTTTCATTAATTCCTTTTTCTTTACTTGTTTGCTATTTTTGTCTATTTCTCATTAAGTAGAAGTTTGTAGGATATACTCCTTCCATAATATTACCTCTTTTATATGCTGATATTTTAAATGACATATATGTTTGATCATACTAAGGCAAGTGTCTATGTTCAATTATACATGATAGAACGTTATGAAATATAAAAATATACCTTATTTTAAAACATATTAAATGTGCTAATGAAATGACAAAATAATTATTAAAAACCAGAGTTAAACATAGTAATACAGTTAGCATACATAAGCTTAAAATCAAGCCTTAGAAATAAAAAAAAAATTGCTAGTAAACTTGAAATCCATTGTGCACCATTTTCAAATATTGCTCTCTCCCTCTCCATCTGCAAAAATGAAACTGCAAACTTGAATATTAGGTTTTGCTTACTTAATTTTCTGAATTGTCCCACTGAATTGTTTGTAGTATCAAAATATTTTAATAAATGTGTTTAATATTATCTATATGAATATATTTTAATGTGCCTTTTAAAAATTTATGTACCTGTATGAAATTATATGTTGTGTATTCTTCTCTATTAATTTTAGCCTTCAATATTATACTAATTTATAATGCTTTCATATTGCAGTGTGAGGATATCATTCATTCATTTTGTCACTCAATATTTTCTATATAACAATTGTACAGGGGGTCTATTTTAAATTGATATTTTTATTGTTTTTCCAAATCAGTGTTTAATATTAGAAGTGCCATAGGTCTTATAGGGTATATAAAAATTCTGAGCCATTCTAGACATTGAGAAAGTGTTGTGCAGAGTGCTTCTGCCAATTAACATTCATCAAGAGCCTTCCAAAGTTTCACAACAGTGCTTGGAATTTCAGAACTTTGTTTTTAGTATCTCAAGTGTTGTAGCGATGCTTCATTGTGTTTTTCCATATTAGCCGCCCATGTTAGTAATGAACAATTATCCTTTCCCCTTGTAACTGTTTTACCATTTTGTTTCCTTTTCTGTGAAATGTCTGTGAACATATTTTACATATGCTCTATTGGTATGAGTACGCATTCCCTCACACATATGTTTGTGTACATATTTTCCAAATCAAGAAAAAATAAAACAATCCCATCAAATATATATAATTATTTGACATTCTCTATGAGTTGTATATCATAATGCAGGATTTAATGTGTATATTCACTTTCATTAGATTGTCTTTTGATTAGCAGAATCTCTAGCTTTTAATATGTTTTATGTATATTAATACTGTCTTAATGGCTTGTGCTTTTGTGTTTCACTTGAGAACTCACTCACCATTTTAAAAAGAAGATAGACTACTATTTTTTCCTGCAAGTATATTTCTTCATAATTAGGTTTCTATTTTAAACGAGTAGTGTCGTAAAGTGGGAATCTATTTTAATTGTTTCCCTTGCATATAAACAATTGTCCCAAAATACTTTTTAAATAGTTTATCACTTTTCATCTCACAAATACACGATGACCATCTGACTTTTGTCAGGACTCCATTTAGGCATGAAGCTGTTTCTGAGCTCTTTCTGTGATCATATTGGTAAGTTTGCCTAAAACTGATGTGTTACGTTGACTAAATTATTATAACTTCATGATATATATATATATATATATATATTAGTTGTTTTGCTATCGTGAACATATAGTAATATATATATATATATATATATAAATATATTAATGATATACATTATATATTTTTCCATACTGGTTTTACCAAACTATGCACTCATAAAAAGTTTGTCAATATTTTATACCAATACTTGGAACATTCTAACATTAATTATACTTATTTTGGTAGGGCAAACCTGAAAATTTGACTCTTCTAAGAGTCTTGACTTTTTTTTTTGAGTTTTTTTCTCTTACAAAATTTTAACACTAGCTTGTAAAATTCCAGCAAAAACTCTTGATAATTTTGCATGGAAATACTTTGACCTACAAATGAACTTGGGGAAAATGAACAGAAACAAGGTCATTACTCTGAGGTTTTGAATTCAATGTTTCTTTAATATGCTATTTAATATGAGCAATGCTATTTAATGATTATTTAAAATGGTATTTTATGGAGTAATTGATGTAATGTGTAACTATATACATGTATGTATATAATTTAATAATAATACAAATAAAAGAAAAATATATGAAACATGGGGAACATGATCAGACAGGTGGTTTTGATGGACCCTGTTATTAAATTATGAGGAAATTTTGAGTGCCATGATTTCATATTGGTAGCCTGAAATTTGGCTTCATGGGAATAATTATACTCTAAGATTTGGAAAATGCTGAAATCAGTTCTTTTAAATTTTCTCCTGATGAACAAGCTGCTAAAACCAGTACATTAGTTAGATGGATTAGGTGATTTCTGTTGGTGTTTTTTGCTTGCTATAATATCTGGTTAAAATAATCTTTGTTATAGTAGTTGTTTAAATGGCATCATTTCTTATTTATATTAATTAATTATCATTAATTATCATTAAATAAGTCTACTTATTAATTTTGACAATTTCTGGTTTTAAGTGTTCTCTGGGTAGAGTTTTCACTTGAAAACTCACTCACCATTTTAAGCTAAAGAAGAGTCTACTATTTTTTTTTCTATGAGTGTTATTCTTCATTATTATATATATTATACATAATTATGCTCTAAGAATTGGAAAATGCTAAAATCAGTTCTTTAAAATTTTCCCTGGATGAGCAATTTGTTAAATATTAACCAGTGCACTAGTGGGCACCAACAAGAAAATGTGTACAATGAATGCACTGTTTCCTCTTCTTCAAACCTCGTGAATTGTATTCATTTATCTGGCCATAGTTTACTGGTCATTAGTTCAATTTTAATAGAATTGCTAAAAGTGAGCTATGTTGTTTCTGATTTTAAGAGGAATATTTAAATATTTCACATCTGATATGTTTGTCAGGTTGAGAAAGCTTCTGTCTGAATTTCCTAAGGGATTTATTAAGCAGACATTGAAATGCAACAAGAATTTTATTTGCACCTATTTGGATGATACGTTTTTTCCCCCTCATTTGTTAATTTAGAGAATAATTTTTAATAATATTTAACTAAATCTTTTATTTTTAAAAGAAAGCCTACCCTACCTGGTTATGATATAGTAAACATTTTATACATTTTGGCATTGATTTCTTAGTCATTAGGTTAAGAATTTTACATCTTTTCATGATGAGATTGGACTATAATATCCTCCCTTAGATTGCTACTATATCAGATTTTAAGATTATTTTACTCTATTACTCTTTTTCTGATTGCACTTCAAATAAATTGAACTATTGATTCCTTGAGTATTTGCTAGAATTCACCTGTGATTCTGTTTACAGAAAATTTTAACTACTTCTCCAATTCCTTAATGACTTAAGATTCTTCCCCCTGTGGAGTGAATTGCTGTGAGGGGCATCATGAGAACACAGTCTCAGGCAGAACTGAAATTTTCAGCAGACGACCATTTTATTAATTCCACAAAACGGAAGGTCCGAAGGAGCAGAGGAAGAGATCTCCTGTGGCTGGTTTCTGGGAGAGGCCAACTGCTTGGGTCCAGGCCAGTGGATGGCACTGCACACCCTATATGCAATGGGTGCAGAGAGACAAATCTGCGCTGTCCGAGGGTATGGTGTTTATACAACCCACGGGAAGAGGCCCTGCCAACAAGAATTCCATCCTTGATGAGCTGCTGGGGATGCTTGTTCCCAGTTCGTGGTATTAATGGATAGTCAGCCTGCTTCGTTAGACCTAAATCTCCCCTGAGCTGTGGAATGAAAACATTAATAAATCTGCACATAATAAAAGAAGAAGGCAGGGGCAGGGCTGGGAGCTGAGTGCAAGCTTAATTTACCCAGCACACCACCATCCCCAGAAGGGTTAGTTTTGGAAAACTGTCTTGTGGGATGTGTATATTTCATCATAGTTTTAAATATAATTGGAATAGAAATGCTGATACTATATTAACTCCTTTATTTGTAGTTTATGTTCTTTTTGTAATTCTACAATTTACTATTTGTGGCTATACTTTCATATTTCTTGAGCAATTTCAGTGCAGATTTTTCTTTAATTTTAATAATGGTTTCAAAGAACTAATATTTGGTTTCTTAACTTTCTGAATTGTATATGTTTGATTCATCTGAGTGTTTAGCTTTATTCTTCATTGTTTTTACTTAGCTTATGCTTAATTCCATAATTTTCTTTTAATTTTTATGCTTTAGTTCATTATCTTTCCCACTTGAATGTTTAAATATATACGTAAGTGAAAGGTTATAAAATTCACTCTAGGTACTACGTTGAATTAGTCTCACATTTTAGGATGTCGTAATTTTTATTAATACTTGATTCTGAGAATTTAAAAATCCAATTCTGATTTCTTCTTTTGTAAATAAATTATTTAGAATTTTTGTTTAATATTAAAATATGTTATATTTTTCTTTATTATTAAATTAATCACATTAAGGTATAAATATGTGACACATTTTCAGTGAATGATATTGTCTCCATATGTGTTTGATCTATAACTGACAATTTCTTGCATGTTTTCTATATTTAAAAATTTGAATTTCCCATACTATTTTCACTGAATTCTATATATATTTATTAGCAAACCTAGTGAAATGTAATATTCAAATTTTCTGTTCACTGATAATTACTATTTGCATTTTATCTCAAATAATGAGAAATATGTAAAAATTATCTAATATGATCCTAGTGTGTTTTGAGCTATGTTATTAGGTACATACAAGTTAAAAATTCATATAATTTTCTGGTGAATTACAATATTCACAAATATTTAATGAACTGCTATTATTTCAGGTTAAATTATTTTACCTTAGAGTCTATTTGGTGTGCCATCAATATAATCCTAGTAGCTTTTTTGCTTAAAATTATTATCCATATAGTTTTCTTCCCTTTAATTTTATCTTAAACCATTCTATATTACTATAATTAGCTATGATTTCCAATCCAATATGTATATCCTTTTTATTTAACTAGAAAATTTGGCTAAATTTTATTGATTTTGATTTCTGAATGTATTTTGATTGTTTATTACTATCATATTCTGTGCTTTCCTTCAGGCTTTTTTTTTTGATTTTGAATTTTTCTTCCCTATTTTTTTGTATTTTCTTCCCTATTTTTGCCTTAAGATTAATTTAACTACTTTTTTCCTTAGTTCCACTTTTCTCTTTACTACTTGGAAGGTAATTTTTCTTTTATGTTTTATTTTCATGTTCAATCTACAATTTTAAATGTATTTTAACCATTAATAATTTATTAATAATCAGCTTCTAGTTATGAGATTTATATCTTATAAAAATTCTTTATTCTCCCTTTTTATTATAATATCACTTTGTAGGAGACAAAATTTTAAATTGATAACTATTTTCCCTCAGCATTTGGAAGAAACTGTCTCATTTGTTCTGGTTTCCAATGTACTATTAAGGGGTTGTCTGCCAGAATATTTATAGTTCTTCCATAGCCAGTCTTATTTTTAATATCCCTTTTCTTACTTTAATATCCTCTTTCTTTCTGTTATTCTAGCATAATGCCTGGCATATGTGAGGTGATCAAAATAATTGCATTTTACTTACTGAGTTATTTAGAGCAAACAATTTATATATTTTTACTGATTCAGTAGGCTCTACAAGTGCCAAAGTTCAGATTATCTACTTAAGCACAGAGACTGGATTTTGCAACAGTTTTCAGTTGCTCTATTTTCAATTCTCAGGTGACTGCTGTCTTTGGTATTTTGTGTACATGATAATAAGAAACAGAGTTACACCATTTTCTGTATGTGGGAAAACTTCATTCGCAGGAAGATTATCCTTTTATTCTACTGTCATGACATTATCTGTTTAAAAAACTTTCAGAAACATATTACAGTCTTGTGACTTTATGTACAAATACATTATGCATTATGATGGCACTTATCTCACTGCATTAAAAGGGCACTTCTGGGCGGTGCAATGCTGGCTCAGTGGCAGAATTCTCGCCTGCCATGCTAGAGACCCGGGTTCAATTCCTGGAGCCTGCCCATGCCAAAAAAAAAAAGGATTCTTTCAATCCATTCTTCTAGAGGCGAGTAATTTTTCATAGTTATGAGCAATGAGAATAATGCCTGACACAATATCTAAGGTTTACATTAGTTTTTAAATAAATAAATGGGGACATGCATTAATAGGTGTTAACTTATAAAGATGGCATATCTGCTTTGATTTAATGTTGGCCTTTTTGGGGAAATCAAATATATAAATTCCCCATAATTGTTTTGATTCTAGGATGCTGACTTACACTAATATCACGATAGATAGAAATACATAAACCAGACACCAAATATTAATTTACAATGAAGAAGTCAACTTTTTATTGTGGCACATTCACAGCTAAGAAGCAAAGATAGTCAGAGAAGTTTATTTATTAATCTAATAAACCAAATGAACTAATTTATTAAACTAAGTAAATCAGACTGGGCCTTGTAACTTTGAGAGATGCTTTTATGACCATAATATGCAAAGGTTCCTTGTCTCCCCATTATGCTCTAACCAGATTGAATACCACTACTGCGGCTATACTTTCCAATATATCACACTCCATTCAGGGTCAAAGTGTCGTGATGATAAGTCTATCAAGTGAATCTCATATTGCGGCAGTTGGTACAATTCTAGCAGTATAACCTCAAGGGACAGTAATGCTAACTTCCCAAAATATCCAGTATATGACAACTTTACTTAAGATGGCACACTGCCATGGGGCTGTCCTTGGAACATCATGGCAACTTGTCCTGGTAACTCTACAGCATTGTGTATGGATTCTGGGATTAAAACCTGGTAGTAGTGGTGCCTTGAAACTGAGAGAGCTATAGAAGGACCCAGTAATTAGGGCATATTTACCAGTGATTTCCAACATACTTTCAAGATTGTTTGAAAGTTCTCAGTATCTTGATAGTGTATCATTGCATCATTTAATAAACGTGCTTTGCTCCTTATCCCTGGAAGCAATGGATATGGCCTATGGAAACAATAAGGACCATTTCTTTTTGCTGTTGCCAGGTTGTTAGAAACTGGTTTAGTTAACATGCACCAA
Source organism: Myrmecophaga tridactyla (assembly GCA_004026745.1). Lineage (NCBI taxonomy): Eukaryota > Metazoa > Chordata > Mammalia > Pilosa > Myrmecophagidae > Myrmecophaga > Myrmecophaga tridactyla. The sequence continues at coordinate 11,553 of PVIY010003533.1, forward strand.
ACTGAAATTATGTGGAGACCCTTTACTGACAATCTACTTGGGACCTGCCAGCATCCAAACTCTCGAATGAGAGAATGGGGAGCACAAACTTTAACATCACTTATTAAAGCATGATTAGCATTTAACCATGGCCTTCCACTTCCACTAAACAGAGGCTGGAGTTGATTTTGTTGAGCCCATTAAAGGAGATGTCAATATTAACCATCATGATATCCAACTCAAGTAATTCAAATATGCATTGCAGATCTTGCAGAGACAGGGAAACCCTCTTGGGCCTGAATGGTCATTAGTACTTAAGTCAGAAATAATCAGGGGAAATCCTTGATACAAACTGCATTACAGTGTCTTCAGTTGGTTGTGACAGACTTTCTCCCAACAATGCCTTGTACTTGCTTGCAGAAAATTGTAGACGTTGCAGGTAGCTTTGGACTTCATAACCAAAAACTTAATATTAGTTTAACTTCAATCAGTTTGTTATGGAATACTTCTGATTATTTTTTCCAAAGAGGGGAAGCTACTAAAAAAGGAGTAAATAAGGAATAGGCAGCCCAGCAAAAGCAAGCAGAAGAGAAAGGTGTGGTGTTAAATGGGACTTTTCAGTCTGCATCACCGTTTGCTTGCTTGTAATTAGGTCTTTATTCAATGTTGGGTGAAATATGTGTGGACACCCATCCAGCTGTGAGGAAAAGTTCAAGGCAAACCTTGTTTTTTACAACTAATGCACATGGAGCTTTATTACAACATTCAACATGGCACATTGTTGTTTGGAAGTTTCTCTTTCATCTATTGGATCGAGTTTGAGAGTCTTCTACTACCACAGACAAAGAAAAGATTGAGTCAGGAGGTAACAATATTCTATTTATCCTTCAAGGGATCCAGTAGAGAAGCAGTAGGCTGGTACATGGGTATTAACATTGGCTGGTGTACCAAGAATCTTCAACACTAGAAGATATTTATTGCAACCATTAGGAGATTTCTCCAGAGCGTGGGATGTTCTTCCTGACCAAATACAATCAGCAGTACTCAGCAAAAGCAATGGAGTATCTCTGGCTGCGCTGCAAAGCTTCCAGGAAATTTTACAAATTGTGTCCCCTGTCAGAGATTCAGAGAAGCCTGAGCTTCCACCTGCAGTTAATGTACCTGTGCCTATTCTTATAGGGTGAGCAGGCCATTCATAAGAACAGATTCCATTGGAGGAAGAATTGGAAAATATCATAGTTGTGAGCCACCCATAGTTAATGATGAGTTTGAAGATTTGAATCTCTGGTAGGCTGCATGGAATGCATGGTATAGAAGTGGATTGGAAAGTACCAAGCCTCCTATTACTTTTTTTTAAAGCCTATTATTTCTTTTGACAAACTAACTATCATTACCAGCTAGCCTTTACTTACAGTTTTAATTCAGGTATTTCTTGCTCTTTATCAACAGATGCAAACCGGTTTCAACACAGATGACTTGTAGAAGTTGGGAGTCATACTGCATAGTGTTGTTTCAGTCCCAATAAGTTCTAGCATCTCCTCACATTTTTCCATCTTATACTGAAGTAGTTTTGACAAATTCACAAGAAGCTGGACTTACAGCTTTAAATGTTTTGCAGAACACCAGAAAACATACAAATAATGTGTCCAGCTATATTTGATCAGTTACTGGCATTTGTAGAATTTTTCTGCAATATGTATGTATCCACAGTATGGATAACTGGAAGCAAGGCACATTGTCAACGCAAAATATAATCAGATCCAACTATTTGCACTGGAGAAATGGGTAGCCTTGAATTATGTACCATTTGCTGAAAAGTCCTTAGAAGTGGTGTGGATTTATACCAAAAAGCAGTTGTTGTCAGTCACAAATCAGTGGTAAATGAGAAAGTACTTCAGAATATTATTAGGACTCTGAGGGTTCCTCTCAGTATGAAGTATTCCTGCCCTTCTGGAAAAACATGGAAAGTAGCAGTGTCTTCTCTCCCCAGAGTTCTTAATATTGGGCTCCAGTTCTCTGGCAGCATGTTTCGTCTGGAAAATTTGACAGCACATGGCCAGAACTAGCCAATACTTTTGAAGACTTTCACTTTACTAAAAGCATACACCCTAGAAGATCTCTCTGTTCAAGAGTTTCAAAGAAATGAAAGTATTGATGTTGAGGTAGTTAGGCTTATCAGTACTGAGACATTAACTTATGCCAATTTTATTCCCAAGGAATTTGTTGGTCAGATAATGACTATGCTTAATAAGAGCTCAATGCATTCTCAGTCATTTCCATTTACAGAAGTAAAGATTGATATTTGTTTAACAGAGGGATCTTCTAAAATGTGTTTTGAATCATTGCTCCAGTTTTCCTTCAATAAAATCACAACACCTCAAGAAGGCTACATCTCACGAATGGCATTCTCAGTGCTTTTAAAGAGATCCCAAGATGTACTACATTACTATACAGAGGTTGAGAGATTAAGTGGTAAATATCCTCTTCTGAGGCAACGAGTAACAGAGATAACATTTGTTTTAAAGCAGTTAGTACTCTCATTGATTCACTTAAGAGAACTCAGCCTGAGAATGTTGATGGAAACAACTGGGCACAAGAAATTGCCTTATACTCAACTTTAGTAGAATATATCACCTGCTCATTTTCAGAGGTCTGCTCTGCACTTAAAGAGGCACTAGTTCCCTTTAAAGATTTCATACAACCATCAGCATCCAAAGTTGAAAATGGAGAGTCATGGCCAGCTACAATATTTAAGAAGAAAGATATTCTAAAAATTATTTTGCTTCTACATGAATCCTTATGAAAAGGACATTTCTTAACACAGATAATTCTTAGTAGCTGTGCTTAGCCTCCTTTAAATGGTACTTACCTGAGTTCTATAATTCATATTACAGGCATACATGTCAACAAAAATTCCTGAGTGGTTGGCAGTGCAAGACTTTAATAAGTTAAACTGATGGGAGAGATAGTTAAATTAATATTGCAACATATCTGCTACCACATCTTCAGTTGGTGATTAAAAAGTGAGTTTACATAGTTTACTGTGTATGTGTTAACGATGTATTTTTTAAGAAGAAAAAGATATTTCATTTCATTCAGATTTATTGGGCTGGCATTTTTGCACTCTTTTCAAGTGCAAAATTGTACTAAAATTTTATGCAAGATGGTACGGTAACATTCCATATTATCTGTAACCAGCCTTTGTAATCAAAGGGAACTGATACACTTGCGTTTATAATAAAGGGTACAGTTCGGTTAAAAAAGAGAGAGAGAGAGAGAGAAAGGGACCATTTTGGAAAGAGCCCACAGAGCCAAGAGAGCTCACACAGCCAGAGACCTTTGGAAATACAGAAGGAAAATGTCTCTAGGGGAAGTCCTTTGAAACCAGAAGCCTTACGAAATAAGAGAAAGTTAGCAGACATCGCCATGTGCCTTCTCACCTGAGAGCTGTTATGGATGGCATCAGCCTTTCTGGAATGAAGGTAACTCTTGCTGGTGCCTTAATTTGGACATTTTCAGGGCCTTGGGACTGTAAGCATGCAACTTAATGAGTTCCCCTTTAAAAGCCATTACATTTCTGTTAGATTGCTTTCTGGCAACTTTAACAAACTGAAACAGTTTTTGTATCACAGACCTGGGGTGCTGTGGTCTGCAAATGCCAAACATATAAAACATATGAATATAAAATATATCTACAAACAAGTTGCAGTTAGGGCACATCATCACTTTCCAAAGATGCATAACCTCACTCTAATCATGAGAAAATATTAGGCATACCCAAATTGATGACCAGTTAACAAAATAGCTGACCAGTACTCTTTAAAGTTGCAGGTCATTAAAGGCAAGGAAAGACTAAGGAAAGACTATTTGTCACAGTTTGGAGGAGCCTAAGCAGGTGTGTCAACTAAATTGAATGGGACCCTGTACTGGATCCTGAAACAGATAAAGGACATCAGTGGAAATCTGACAAAATGAGAATGAAGTTTGAGTTAAGTGAATATTACTGTAGTTACATTAATTTCTTAGTTATTAACCATAGAACTATTGTCTTCTAAGGTGTTAATATTAGGATAAGCTGGGTGAAAGTAGAGCTTTCTGTACTATTTTTTCACATCTTCTATATATATGTAGATTTATATTATTTCAAAATAATAAGTTATAAGAAAAATTAGTTAAAATATGAGTTTGTAGGTTTCATCTTCTTTTGGTTTTTCTGTTCAATATATTCTTCCTGTCTGTCTATATGTTACAATGTGCATTTTTATGCTTTTCTATTGTAATACATTTTTGTGATTTGGGATTCTATTTCTGTTTTCCCTGTGTTTAAATGAGGTTAGTTTACCTGGAGCACTTGAAAAAATGATACCAGGGTGTATGTGTATGTGAAAATGGGCCAACGCAATTTTCTCAGCTTGATAGCTTGAGAGCTACCTACTCAAAATGTGTCCTTTCTCTCCAGGAGCTAAACTGGCTAATTTATATTTCCCACCTTGGAGCTTCCTTTCTCTGGCTATAACTTCATGCCATATATTTTCTCCCTGATAATTCTATAAACATTATACCTTTTTCTATGGATAATTATTCATGGTAACATTTCAAGTTTTCTTGTTATTTTTGTCTTTCAAGTTTATTACATTGTTTTTCATGACAGATTGCTTAAAATGGTTTCCCTAAGCAGTGAAATATAGTGATTTAACAGATATTGTTTTAGTCTGTAAGCTGCTGGAATGCAATATATCAGAAATGGAATTGCTTTTAAAAGAGAATTTATTAAATTGCAAATTTACAGTTCTAAGACCATGAAAATATCCAAAGTAAGGCACCAGCCAGAGATTACCTCCACTCAAGAAAGCCTGATGCCATCTGAAACAGTTCTGTCAGCTGGCAAAGTCATGTGGCTGGCATCTGCTGAGGTCTTGCCCTGGACACCTCCATCAGCTGGGAAGATGCACAGCAATGTCTGCTAGCTTTGTCTCCTCATCCCATAAGACTTTCTGGGGACGCCTTCCTTCCAAATCTTCAAAGGTCTCTGGCTGTGTGGGCTTTGTGGGATCTGTTGGCTTTTTCAAAATAAACCTCTCTTAAAGGGCTCTAGTAAGCAACAACCACCTTGAATGGGTGGAGACATATCTCCATGGACCATCCAATCAAAAGTTACCACCCACAATTGGATGGGTCACATCTCCAAGGAGACTACTTAAAAATATCCCATGTAATAATATTGAGTGAGGATTAAACATTATGGCTTTTCTGGGGTACACAACAGCTTCAAACTGGCACAGATACGCATTTCATTTTCTATTTTTCTGATTTAATTTCCCTGAAACATGAACATTCTTGGATTTGAAAATATTTATATATACCTTTGTTCAAGATGAATTTTCTTCTAGTACATTATTAAATATATTTTTTCATTTTCATTTGCTAAAACTCTACTTCTGAAATGTCAGTTATCATCATGTCTGGTGCAGTGAGAGTAGTCTTTGGATTTAGTTGCCATGATAGTAAGCCTTTGGATCCCAACTGAGTAAAAGAAATACTCTAAATATATTCATAAACACAAAGATCTTTTAAAATTACCAATAGTACTAGAATGAGTAGATTGCACTATTTTAGTGGATTTTTTCATTTTCAATAATATATTCACACTACAATCTTATAAACCCTATTATAAATCTATATTTGGATGGGAAACCCCTGAATTATCAATTCTTATTTACTAGAATGGCCAGATCATCTAAGTAGAAAATACTACCAGTGACACATTTTTGACTTACTGAAGCTTTTTAATTTTTCCTGTAAATATTTTATACAATGTTAGTTATCGTTAATATGGTATTCAATAATGATGTTCAAATTTCTCAAGACAATACCATTATTAATTTGTGAAGTCATGATGACAATAGAATTGCATGGCTCAAATGCACTTGTTCTATCTGGTTTTCCCAAAAGGTGCTTAAAGGCCCATAGCAGGATAAAGACACTGACCATTAGAACTTATGGCCGCCCACCCCTCATCTTCCATTTTACTCCATTGCATCAGTCTCCTGTGAAAAGTATCACTTAAAAAGCATTGTACTGCAAATCACTACTGCCTCTCACATTGTATACTTGGCAGTTGGTTAGAATGCTCAATTTTACAAAATGCTTTCAAATAGATCAATTAATTTGGCTGTTACCACCAAATTTTTGAGGCAATAGCTGTCATATCTGGCATTAACATACAGGCAATCTGACTAAATAATTACACTGGGGTTAGAGTGGCTGGGCATTAGAGCAGGGCTAGGACATCCTTGGAATAAAGATGGGATCTTCCAGACAGATGCCCTCTCCCCAGTATTTCCAGGAGCAGAGAGAGCTGGGCATATGCATGATTAATACAAGTGAAAGCGCGTGAAGTAAGGATTCTTGGAATTTTTGTAATAACACAATTGCAATGTTATGATTTTCCCTCATGACAAATTTGAACATATAATTCTTAAGGACAGAAAGAAATGTGACTTACATATAAATGTTTGGGTCTTGAAGTACATTTTCACTTAATCCTGAAGTATGCATATTTAAAGTTGTGGCTACTATCTCCTATATTTTTCTGTCACCATGATGTTTAAATTTTTAAAAGAGTAAATATATGTGAAAAAGTCTTTAAAATGGTTTTTATGATGAAACAAGACTTTGACGTGACATAGTATCTTAAAATTTAATTCGATGACAAATTTTCTGAGGTACATATATTCTAGCATGTAATATTTTTTGCAAATCTAAAAGACTATACGAAATAAGACATACTGAGTCACCAAATTAAACATTCAAATTATTCTACATCTCCAGAAATAGCCCATAAACAAAAAGTTTCATATTGAAATAGCTGGAACCCACTTGCTTATTCATTAAATGTGTTCAAGTGAGTTCTGAATTACAGCAATTAGGGAATGAGAAGGCATACTTAAAAGGAACTGAATTAACAGTGCGAGTGAAGTACACATTGTACCAATTTAAAAAAATTCAAGTGTTATTTTTGATACAGTCAGTCCCATTGAAATATATCTGTAGCATATGTAATAAAAATAATACTTGCAAATATTTATTTTATAGCATCTTTGGTGATTATAAAATTAATGAAGCTTCATCATTAAAAATCTGAAAAAATGCACTATGCATTAATAAAATCACTAGCAACCTTACTGTCTATGTACAGTTACTATTGTGATCCTGATATGTATTTATTCTTTTATTTACATCAGGGACGAAAATAAAAATATAATCCAGCATTCTTTTTTATAATTAATAATTTATATAAAACATTGCCGTTCTATTGAATATCCATTTCAAAGCTGACATGTTATAAGTCAAAGCATTGATCATATGCACATGTTTTGGTTTTCTAGTAAAACAAATACTATATAATGGGTTGGCTTAACAACAAGGGTTCATTGACTCACGGTTTCGGAGGCTAGAAGACCTGCTTCCTCCTGGGGTCAGTATCTTCTATATGGCCAGCAATCTTTGGGGTGCTTTGGCTTTTCTGCCACATGGCAATGCACATGTCATGCCTTCTCCTTTCTATTCCAGCTTCTGGCTGCATCTCATGGCTTTCCCTTTTGTATCTCATTTGCTTTGCTCATAAGGACTTCAGCCATATGGATTAAGGCCCTCTTTCATTCGCTCTGGGCACACCTTAACAAAGGTTTTCAAAGGTCCTGTTTTCATAAAAATGCATTCATACCCGCAGGACCAGAGGATGGGACATGAACATGCATTTTGCGGGGCTATGATTCATATCCCAATACCATATAGTAATTCCAGCTCTCATTCTCCAATTTTCAGGCCAAAACATTGGTACCATTGTTACTTTTATCTCTGATATCTTGGGTTATGATATACCCAGGTTGCAAAGGTTGACTCTAATTTATGCTTGTTGCACCAGCATTATGTACAGCTTCTACATTACAATTAACTTGTTCCAATTTGAACAATACATTTTTTTCTGCCACCTTATTCATAACTTACATTTCATCCTTTAGAAAGCCTTTCACGAATGCCTCCAAGATAAAAGGCTGAATCTAACTCCTTCTCCCTCTCCCCAACTTTACCACCTGGTAGAATCCAAAATCTCATACACATAATTTACATAGTAGTTTACTCAATTTATAGCTTATTTTCAACACAACAGTCAGAGGTGATACTGTTAAGTCATTAAAGAGGCTATTATTTTTCTGTTCACAAACCTTCACTGACTTTCAATTAGTGGAAAAGCCAAACTCATTACCATTTCCTATTAAGCTCTATGTGACCTCACCCCTTACTCCCTCTCTAACTTCATCTTCTCAGCTCCATCCCATTGTTATCTCAGGTACACTCATGCTCCAAGACCTCATTTGCTGTTTTTTCTCCCTGAAAAACTCTTCCCTCAATTATTCTACTGTCTTACTCCCTCATAACCATTTCATTATTTTCAAATGACATCTCTCATTGAGACCTTGTTTAGGTAAGCAACTTCTTTAGATTTAAACACTCCCTTTCACAAAATTCCATGTTACTCTCCACTCTTCGATTTCTTTGCTTTAGAACTTAACACCATCTGGCATGCAATTGATACTTTGTTATACTATGTATTGGCTTCCTCACAATATGAAGCATTTTCCCTGTGTGGGCAAAACTTTCTGAATATTTGTTTAATATTTCTTATCCGAGTATCTACGTGTACCTAGCAAATAATAGGTGCTCAGTAGTAACATTTTATAAATGATTGAAATGTACCTTATGAACAAACTTTTATTTATTCAGATATTGTTGTAAATTTAATTATGTATCCCAGAAAAATACACTTGCAGTGGTATAGGGATCCCTTAAACAGTAGGTGGCAGAAGTGGGATATTAGTTTTTCTGCATTCTATTGTATAAAATAGCAAAATTCTATGCAGGATTTTACTAACTTTTTATTTCACTAAAAAAATCAGCATTTATTATCAATAAATTAGGTGCTTTAAAAATTATTATTTAAAATCAGTGATTTTTGTTTTAATCAGAGGTCAATCCCATTATGGGGTGACATTGGAATTTCCTTCGGCAAGAAGATATGTTCATCTGTGTGCATGCATTTTGGGAGTTTGAGGCACACCTAGGAGCCTCTGTCTTTCCCTTCCCTGTAATTAATCATCTCCATGTAGAGGATTCCTGTCACTTATAAAAGCATGTATTTTCTTTATAGGAGGACAATAAAGTAAATTTTGAAACATCAAGAAACACCATTCTGAAACTCATTACATTTACAAGAATCACTTCATAGTGGAAAATTAAATTTGAAAGGTTTACTATTTCCCTAAATATACTGTATATCCTTATAAGTAAACAAATTAATATTAAACTTAAATTTTATACTTTTGATTTGAACTTTATCACAAAGACTTTCTTGTGTGTCTTTCGAATTTGTGTGATGTTAGTAAAATTGTTAAACCCATTTCTATATGCATAAATGAGAGAGCAGGATTAGACAATCTCTAAGGTCCTTTATTTTTCTCTAAGATTATATGATTCTAATTAACTGCACAGCATATCATAGGCATGGGAATTAAATTGGAACTACAGCTGAGGTTAAAATTCCATTGAATTAACACTTAAAAGCTTAGGAAAGAGGAACCAAGGAAGTCAAAATAGTCTTCTTATTATAGGACCTAAAATAATTGCTAGTTTGTCATTGGAAAGAGTTTGTTCTACAATTTTTTTCTGGATCCTTTTCACTATCAGATGTTGAAGTTATGGATGAATTTATTCATTCCCTTATTCTAAACATGATTTAAATTAAACTGAGACTTCATTTTCTGTAAATAGGATTTCAAAGCTTATAAACATGTCAGCTTGGAGGAAATATAATCCCTATTATTTAGCCTTGATTGAGAAGGGATTTCAAATTTGGTTTTTATTTCCACCAAAACAATTAAGGATTCCTTTCTCTTGGCTATGTCATAATTTTTTTTTTATCCTTAAAATAACTCAGTGATGTAAAAATTGAATAAATCCTTGTATAAATTAATATGATTTATCTCTAGTCAATTTGCTTGCTAACTAGGGCAGTATAAAGTAATGATTAGATCTTAAACACAATGCTTTTTGTGTCTCTGCTTGAAGAATCTAAATTATTATTTTTATTTATATTCTTCTTGTTATTTAATTCTTATATAGATCTTTCTAAGTTGAAAGTGCAGCAACAAAAACGGCTATTGTAACTTTTTTGTCAAAGGATAATATTCTTCTATTTCCTTCCCTTCCTGCAACACTTGAAATTTTACTCATGCAGTACAATCATCAGAATCCTTTAGTGGCTCAAATGAAAAAGAATATAAGTTTATCAACCTGTATATTTTCATGAAGTAAGAAATGTTACGTAACCTTTCTAAATAGAATTACTCAAAATTATTCTAAAATATTCCACCTCTCAATTCTCACTACTAATTTGTAATAAATGGGCAAGTTGCATTTAATTCATTATAATTTTTTTAAAAAACTTGGCTGCTGTGAAAGGTATACTGTTGATTGGGGGCATTTACAACATCTACAAAAGGCATAAAATTGCTTTGGAAAAAAGAAGCAGACAATTGAACTTGACTCATCTTACAAGATTTTCTATTCTGTATAGCAAATGGCTAAATAGCTTTAATGAAATTTGCATATCCCTAATTTATCTAAAAGTTATAGTAATCTGTGAGGAAGCATAAAGTGATCTACCTTTTTTAGATAGCTGTTAACTGGAATGTTATTAATTCCTAAAAGTACAAATAATGTTCCCAAGTGTTATGCATTCATAGACCATTTTAAAGGAATATTGTCAAAAATAGTAAAGGGTCAGTGTGTATTCCCTACTTGTAAAGTGAACAAGTACAGTGTGAAGTGACAGTTTCATGGATACTGGCAGAAGACACTGTGTTTCTGGGCCAGAAAGGCCTTTGCTATTTGCCACATAGCGCACAGCTGTGTGGGTTTCAGGTTCACATCGGTTCCTCTTTTTTACTCAAAGTCCCACAGGATGACATGGAAAGCCTGGGAGAGTGTTACACACACTGTTGAGACATGACGGATGTACCCAAAATGTAGGGAACCCAAGAGGAAAACACCGAACAAAAAATCTGCCTGACTTTATGAAGGGAGACATTACTTCTATTATACTCTAAAAGAAGCAGAATTGTCCTCTGCTTCATGAGTAAACAGTATTTCTAGCTTCCAAGGCTGTTCACTATACAGTTATCTTGAAAATATAGTCTGTTGTGTGAGCCGCGCAACAGTCCCTCTTCTTTCCACTGCAACAACTTTTAATCTTCTAGAGTAGCTGCTCTATTTTCTAATAATGACAATTATCCTGGAGCAGAACCTAGGCAGCCTTCGATGAGCATGCAAAATGAGTGACATATAATAAACCTGCACTGATGGAAGCCACTGATATTTAGAGGCAAATTTGTTATCACAGAAACCTACCCTACTTTGTCTGATATAAAAGAACTGCTCTAAGGAAATGTTATCCGTTCTGATAGGTGCAAGATTATTTTACTGACTAGTTGCAGGCAGGACCTAAAGTTCTAAGCATGGCAGGATACTGAGAGTTGAGAGGCAATATACTTTGTTGGCAGAGCGCACACTCATGATCTGCTTGAAACTGCTGATATTGCTCTAGGAACACCGCAGGCCTATTGCCATTGCAAGTCAACATTGACTTGGTGTGTCCAGCATGAAATAAAGGGATGCAGGCAGTATGGAGGCAATCAATACATCGCTTCAAAGTGGGTGCCTTTCATAGGTCTGGTGAATATCATCCTGAGAAAAAGAAATAATTTCTTAATAATGTCAACAAATTAAAATAAAGGGAATTTTCCCATAAAGACATCTGGACCAAATTCTTCTATGACAAGAAACCACCAGCCAAAAAAGTGCCTAAACAATTACACGTAGCCAAGAAATTTGCATCAATAAGAATTCTCGTCTGTTTATTACTCTAAACCTGAGCACTTTTATGAAAGCTACCTTCTACTTTGGCCATTAGCAAAAAGGCTCCTGACTCTTGTGTAGGTTTTTTTCTCCCCTAAAGATTTGGGCATATGGCAACCTCCTACTGTGTCTTTTTGGAAACAATTACATGTGAGTAAAATGACTAAAATCTACCTTAAAGTTCATGCATAGTTTGTGCTGAACATAAATAACCCTGTAACTCCTCGTCATCTTCCCAAACGTCTTTTTCTGAGTCACGTAAAGCTTACCATATGCAAAATTTCGCAAACATCAAGTCATTAAAGGTGCTTAAAATTTTCTGAACCAAGTGGATTAAGTTACAATAATCAGATAAACTTTAATATACAATTCAAATATAATAAAATCATGTTAGAGGCCCTAAATTTCAGGTTCTTTACCATCCAAAGTTCTTCACAAGTATTCACTATTCTATTCCAATTATAGTAGTTTTTGTTAATAAAGTTCTTGCTAATAAATAACAGTTTTAAGTCAAAATTTTGAAGAATTAATGCTTAAAGCTGCATCAAAGCAATGTAAACTTTTCTCATAAATCTCATTGAGAAGTATAAATCAATTATGACAGATATATCTGTGAAACACGTTTTTCTTTGCTAGAGTGACAACATAATTTGCTAAAGTAATATATGGATTTGTCTTCTCTTTCACCCTCTAAGGCATTTTTCCATGAATTCCATCTTAATCACCATGAATTGTCTTGTATACAACTATTGTATCTGAAATAAACTACTATCAAATGTAAATAATGTGCTGCATCAGAGTTTTGTCACACGAGCTAGATTATATGAGCTGTAGTTAATAATAAACAGCCCTATCCCTAAATTCTAAAACATCATAAGTATTTAAATTATAATCATGCTAAAGAGCAGAAACCTATCTTACCATTAATTATATCCCATAAAAGCAATTTACCTGCACTTATTAATCACACTTGAAGTAACAACTATAGCTTAATTAAATGCACCATTCTTAATAATGAAAGCTTAAAATAATTCAAATCTTCTCTCTAGAGACAATGACAATTATTATCATTAGAAAAGAAATCAAACATAATATAACACAACAGGCAGCCACATTAAACAAAATTATGACTCATGAATGACATTAAACCTGAGATTAATTAGGGCAGTAGTTCTCAAACCTTTCTGCCAAGGGTCAGAAACTAAAGGTTTTAGATTATGTAGGCCATATGGTCTCTGTCACATTTATTTAAATTTGTCTTTGTAGAGCATCAGGAACCATGGACAATATTTAAGAGAATGGTTGTTGTGTTCATAAAACTTTACTTGCCAGAATAGGTCATGGGCTTGATTTGGTTTCTGCTCTGTAGTTTGCTGACCTCTAACATATTGTTCTCAGAACATGTAACTGGAAATGTTAAGTGTTAGAGGAGCATGATGTAAGCAATTTACTTTCAAATGTTTAGATGACAAAAGGTGATAGATAGAAAGACAGATAGGAAGATAAAAAGATAATAGATAGATGAAAGAAAGGAAGTAAGAAAGAAAGGAAGGAAGGAAGGAAGGAAAGAAAGAAGGAAGGAAGAAAAACAAAGAAAGAAAAAAGAAAGATGGAAAGAAAGAAAGAAAGACAGAAGATAGAATGATATAATAAATGTCACAAAATGCTAAAAGTTGGTAAACTGGGTATCTACATGAGGGGTATATTGTACTTCTATGTATGTCTTTGTGTTATTTTTGCAACTTTCCTGCAAGGTGGAAGTTATTTCAAAGTAAAAAATAAAATACTAAACTCATCTTTACTGCCATCCTAGATTTTATAGAACTTCACTGTAGTTTCTTGCTGTATTAGTTTGAATTCTCTAGAGAAACAGAATCGACAGGAAATATTCGTAAATATAAAATTTATAAAAGTGTCTCATGTAACCTTGGGAACAAAATCCGTTAAGCAGTCTGTAAAGCTGACGATTCCAATGGAGGGTCTGGACGAACTTCACGGGAGGGGCTTGCAGGCCAAAGCAGGAAGACAGCCTGTCGCTTCTGAATCCTCCTTAAAAGTCTTCCAGTGATTAGATTAAGCATCACTCATTAAAGAAGACACTCCCTTTGGCTGATTACAAATGGAATCAGCTGTGGATGTTGCCAATGAGATCATGATTTGATTCTATGACTTTTCCTCATAGCAACAGACAGGCCAGCACTTGCCCAAACAAAAAAACAAACAAGTACCACCACCTGGCCAAGTTGACACATGAACTTGACCATGACAGCTGCCCTTCCCATTCTTCAACCTTGATAATTAAATTTTAAATATCTTTATCATATAAAAAGAATATAACACATATCATATATCACGACCATTACAATATTCTATATTATATCCAATACAAATAATTGGCTATCCATACATATTCCTCATATTAAAAAATTACATTATTCTGTATTTAGCACTTCTTTTCCTTTATGTATTATAATTTAACACCTTTGGGATATTTTTTTTTAAAGCTTTTTTTTTTCAATTTGCATATGGGCCGGAGGTACCAGGGATCAAACTCCAGACCTCCAGCACGGCAGGTCGGAGCTCTGCCTGCTGAGCCACAGCAGCTGCCCCACCTTTGGGATATTAAGGTTTAGCTTACAAAAAAGAATTATATGTTCATAAGAGACTGTATATTATGGCCCACCAAAAATACAAATAAGGAAGAGATTGAGCACATAAGTAAGCGTATAAGAATTCTAAAGTATTGATTGAGGATAGAAATTTTGAAAGTAGGTACATAAATTTTAAAACTTATAATCTTATGTACGGGCACCTTTTTACACATTTCTTGTTCTTCTCTCATTCAAATTCTACTGATTATTGTACTTCATTTATATCACTAAGAATTCCCTGTCCTCAGTCTCCTTCCTAATTTTCCCTAATCCAAGTTAATAATTTTTCTTCAACATTAATGTCCTTTGTCAACAAAGCAATTAAAACCAGTCCAGAAAGTATTGTTAGAGACAGGGAGGTATAAATTGTATTCACAAAAGACAGTCCTGCAATTTTCATTTGATCTTAACATCTGGAACATCTGATGTCATCTTATAAGGCAAAAGAGATTTGCAGATGTGATTTAGCTAAGAAATATGGGATGGGGAGATTATCCTGGATTATCTGATTGGGCCCAGAGCTGGTTTGAAACTGTTATATACCACAGAAAAGTCATGTTCTTCTAAGCCAATCTTGTTGGGACAGACCTAGTGTTGGGTAGGACATTTTGATTAGGTTGTTTCCATGGAAATGTGACCATGATCATTCAATATGGGTCTTAATCAGTTTACTTGAGTCCCTTAAGAGAGAAATATTTTGGGAAAAGTTCACACACAGACATTTGGAGATGCAGAAGGAAAATGTCCCAGGTGATGCAAGGAGCTGAGCGAACCATTTGAAACCAGAAGCCTAGAGAGAAGGATAGCAGACATTGCCATATGCCTTTCCATGTTACAGAGGAAGCCACATGACAGCTGCCTTTCCTCCAAGAAAGCATTCTTTTATTAATGCCTTAATTTTGACATTTTTAAGGACTTTAGAATTATAACTCGTAACTTTAAAAATTCATTTTATAAAAGGCAAAACATAGGGTGGGCCACAGTGGCTCAGCAGGCAGAGTTCTAGCCTGCCATGCTGGAGACCCAGGTTCGATTCCCGATTTCTGCCTATGAAAAAAAAAAAAAAGAACAAACAAAGAATTTCTGGTATATTGCATTCTGGCAGCAGTAGCAAACTGAAACAGGACTTAACTGCAGTAATTAGTGTCCTTATAAGAGAACAGTAAAGGGAAATTTGACAAAGAAAGTGGAAGGTGATGTAATAATGGAAGCAGAGAGAGATTTGCAGATGGGGGAAGTGGTAATGAGACAAGCAGTGCCACTCTACAAATCAAGAAAGGTAATATAAGAGACTTTTCCATACAACATCCAGAGGATACACAAATATATCAACACTTTGGCTTTAGAGCAGTGAAGCTGATTTTGGATTTCTGGAGTCTATATCTATAAGAGAGTAACTTGTGTTGTTCTAAGCTACCCAGCATATGTTGGCAAAAATATGGATGTGAAAGTCTCTGCAGTGAGGACTCAAGAGTAAGGGAATAGTGTGGTAGAGAAAGTCCATATCATGTTACAGAATATCTAAATTATCACAAGCAGGATATTGGTAGAAATATGGAACTTTAGGGTGCTGCTGTTGAGAGCTCAAAAGAAAATGGGGAGCAGGTTGTTTGCAACTGGATTAAAGGAGTTTTTTTTTATATTGTTGCAGAAAACTTGACTGATTTGGGCCCTATAGTTGTGAGGAAAACAGAATTTATAAGCAATAAACTTGGATATATAACTGAAGAAATTTCTAAGTAATGTGTTGAAGGAATTTCATGTTTTTATCTTGCTGCTTTAATGAAAATGTAATAGGAAAGATAAAAGTTGAAGAAGAAACTATGAAGCATAAAGAATCTAATACTAGGTGATTTGGGGAATAATCAGCCTATCTGGGGTTGCAAAAAATACTAAAATTAGGAGATGTGTTGTAAGAAAAGTATGATATGGAGAACAAGCCAAGGTTGTGATACAGCACTCTTTATCAGAGTTTAGGAAGGATCAAAATATTGTTGGATTCATTCACACAAAAGGCTCTTTGAAGAGATTAAGCATAAGACTCATTGATTCCCTCAACCATCTAAATCAGCAAAAGCCAGGAATAGAGATGGGATTATCCAGGACACGTTTGTGAAGGACCCTTTAATTTAATGGTGTGAATCACCATGCCACAAACAGAAGTCCTGTAAGGCTTTTGAGCATGTTGTTTCAGCTGAAACATTGCCACTTTGGATGGAAAATGAAGGAGAAAGGATAAAATTACGATGCCAAACTGTCAACATTCTATCAGTAATTTGTAGACTGATTAAACTACTCAGCTACGAACATGTGTTACTCTTCAATGCCAGGAAGGTTGACTTTAAGGGCAGTCTCTGGCCAGAGGGCAGACTCCCAAGTCACACAGGAATATTTCTAGGCCTTAAAACTTAACGCAGGGTGGAGCAATGGCGGTTCAGTGGCAGAATTTTCACCTGTCATGCTGGAGACCCAGGTTCGATTCCTGATGCCTGCCAATGCAAAAAAAAACAAAAACAAAAAACAACAACTTAACATAGTTTACTATGTTGTATTTTGAAATTGTTTGGGAGTGTTGACTCCTTTCTTTTTTCCATTTTCTCCCTTTCAGAATGAGAACTCTTTCACTGTTATATATTAGTCTTAACATCATAATTTGGGAATAGATGGCTTGTTTTATAATTTCACAGGTCCACAGGACGAAACAAATTTTGCTCCAAGACATATCATGCACAGAGTCTCTACCATATCTGATTTAAATATTTAGGTGATGAGGTTTTGGAGTCTGAGTTGATGCTGTAATGCATTAAGACTCTCGGGGAGGTCATGATGGAGTGAATGTGTTTTGCCTGTGGGAGGGGTCAGTCTCCAGGGGTCTGAGTGTAGGCAGTGAGAGGCTGAAAAATGTCTCCTGCAAATATCCGGGTCCTCCTCTCTGGAACCTGTGATTGACACCTTATAGGGCAAAAAAGAATTTGTAGATATCATTAAGTAATTGATCTGGAGATGGAGAGACTATTCTGGATTATTTGTGTAGATCCTAAATGTAATCACATGTTCTCACAAAATAGAGATGGCAGAATGCATGTGACCATGGAAGCAGAATGATTTGAAGATGTTAATACTTCTAGCTTTGAAAACGGAAGGAGGGGTCATAAACCAAGGAATAATTCTCTAATACCTGGAAAATTCCGGGGGATGGATTATCCCTTTGAGCCTTTGGAGGGAGTGTGGCCCATCTGCTACTTCAGTCTTGGCTTAATGAAACCCATTTTAGATGCCTGACCTCCAGAACTGAATGAAAAAAAAAATTAGCATTGGATTAAGCTACCTAATTTATGGTAATTTGTCAGTAGCCGTAGGAAATTTGCGCAGCACCTTTACTTGTTCATGGAAATTAAAGAAGTTCTTCTAACATTTCTACATGTTGTCATAAAAGATATTATTACATGATTTCAACAGATACACTTTTATCAGGTTAATAAAATACCTACTTTAATGGTGGTTTAATAGGGGTATATATCATGAATTAATGATGGATTTTATTATATACTTCTTCATCTATATTAATAAATAGATATGTATCTACATGTGTTAAGATACTTTTTTTTTTTTTTTTTGCATGGGCAGGCACCGGGAATCGAACCCGGGTCTCCAGCATGGCATGGCACTCAAGATACTTTTAAGATGCTGTGTTTTTCTTTTTTAATCTGTTAATGTGGTAAATAACATCTTTCAACTGTATCTCAATTATACAGAATCAGAATAATCATTATTATTGGTTTATGACATCCTTTCATCAGATGTCTATTCAAGGTCAGCTTTTACGCATTAGTTAATTTAAAAATTTAACAGTGCTGGAAGCACGCAAAATGTACCACCCACACGAAAGCTAAAATTTGCACATCAGCTACTTCTAACTACATGGTTTCCCACTTTCATATCACTCCTCTCCCAAAGGTAAACCTTATTTTGAAGCCCATGCTCCAAATCATTCATTTCCATTTTTTAGCAGCTTTCTAACTACAATTAACACATTTTCTAATGTTAAAATATTCTTGTTTTTTTAGGATTACCTAAATTATCTTCCAGCTTTTTGGTGAATGTTTTTACAAGTCAGATTGCCATATAATGGTTTTATTTTCATTTTCTAGGCTGCTGAAAACAATATACCCTCAACTATATTCTCTTTTAACAATAGGAATTTATTGGTTTACAAGCTTACATTTTGAGGTCATGAAAATCGTGGCATCACCAAGACAGTGCTTTTTTCCAGAAGACTGACAGACTTTGATTCTGGCCTCCTTTGTCATATGGAAAGACACATAACAGCATCTGCTGGTCTCTCTCTTATCTTTCAGCTTTTTCATAGCTTTCTCTCTGTCTGAATTTCATTCTCTTATAAAGAAGATTAAGATCCACCAAGAGCCATATCTCAACTGAAGTAACATTATCAAAACATTCTACTTAAAATACGTCCACACCTACAGGAATCAATTAGTTATTTAAGAACATGATTTTCTGTGAAACATACAATTTCAAACCATCAACAGGTTTCTATAATAAGTCTATTTAAAAGTTTGTTTTTCTTCTTCTTTTCCCATTCTTTTGAAGTTTAAAATATGGAAACAGTCTTTTTTTGCAGTTCGTATATTTAAAAAAAACTATCAGATTACTATATGGACAGGATTAGGTATTATTTTTAGTTTTTAAACAGGTAGATTTTTAACAACGACCTCACTTAAATCAATGATTTTAAGTCTATTCTTTTTGTTCCAAAATTTTCTATATTATCTCAATTTTTCATTAAATGGGAAAATATTTAAAACATATAACTAAAAGTATGTACCTTTTACATGTAATATTATTATCATGTACTTTATATTTTCTCCTTGGGTAATCAAAACAATGTAAGCTATAAAGTTAGTTTGCTACAGTTTTATTCATGCTGGTAGAAGTTAAGACTCCTAGATCAAAGAAAAATGACTTTATCAAACTATAAACTAGGCAGGATGAGCTTCACCTTCTCATCTGTGTACCATTTTGTTGTCCATTTTTTTTTTTAATCTCACCAGCAGGGTCTGAGATCAAATGCATTTAATTTCCTTCCTGCAATGCTTAATTAAGGCTTTTATTAACTGGACATTATGCATAAGAATGAGGCCAACCTGATCACAGCTTTGTCCCCCGGAGTCTCAGATTAGCAAATCCCCAACCATTAGTGTCTATTTTAGAAAGTGTGTTTATGTGTGTGTGTGTGTGTGTGTGATGGAGGGGAGGTACATTTAAATTTTTATAGTGACCTTTGCACTTGACCCAAGGCAATAATCCAGGTACTGAAGATACATGAGTGATGATACAGAATTAGCCTTGGTCCACAAAGAGGAAGTTCAGTGTCCTATGTCGTTCACTATAACCTTGGACAGTGAGTTGAGGCTGACCTCTTCCAGGGCTGAGGTGCTGCTTCTATAAACAGGGAGTCACCCCTTACATGCAAATCACTCACTTCATCCATCAAATCAAGGGACTTATGTTCTGTTTTCCACATTAGAAATACAATTGGTACGCCTATTACCCCTGGAAAGAAAGTGTTGTTCAGAGTTTTGGACCCTCCTCCAACTAAAAGCAATTTTGATCAGGAGGCAAAGTTGATAGCAGTCTCCTGGTGGCTGTTCAATTTTGGTATCTTCAATTTAGTTTGGATAATTAAATCTAATCATTTTTGGGGGAGTGATTGCTTAAGGGTATTCTATCCATCCTGTTCTATTTGTTCTTCCCACCAGAAATCTTGCATTTGACTTTCCCATGGAATGGATAAGAGTGGGTGTGAAAGGCATCCAAAAGGATTTACACTGAGATTGCAGAATTTAGAGTCATCCTCTGTGTGAGGTTAAAGAGAAAAGTAATTGAATTGTGTTAAGAGCCATCTAGCAGAAGACAGTAGATCCAGCAGTCAGGTACATGTGAGCTGTTGCAGTTGTTTGGGAGACCCACAACAAATTATTTTCCTAGGAGAGGAAGCCTCCAGAGATAGTTCTTAAAGAAAAGATTGTTTTATTTTTTCCTATCTCATGTCTCTAAAAGTATGACAGTGTGCAAACCTGGATGTTGTATTGTCACTCTCTTCCCACTACTACAGAATCAGTTTATCTCATTCCAGTAGCTATAATTTAACCTTTTTGCCAATCATCCCTTAATCTCATCCATGTATTTTGGAAGGTTTGATGGTTTGAAGCTGATGTACCTCAGAAAAACATGCTCTTAGGTTCAATCCATTTTTTTGTGTGTGAACTAATTGTAAGTAGAACCTTTTGATGAGTTTACTTCAGTTAAGACATGCTCTAGAATAGGTACTAATCCTATTACTGGAGTCCTTTATAAGAAAAGAAATTCAGATACAGAGAGAAAGCTATGGAAACAAAAAGTTGAAATCAACAATTCTCAGAAGAGAAGGTAGAGAATAGGACATAACACCATGTGCCTTGCCTTGTGACAGAGGAGCCAGGACCACTGGCAGCCAGCCCCAGAACACCAGGCTTTGGGAAGAAAGCATCATCTTGGTAATGTCCTAATATGAACATTTTCCTAGCCTGAAAACTGTGGGTGAATAAATTCCCATTGTTTAAGTGGAATCATTTCATGATATTTGCTTTATCCACCTAGGACACTAAAACAGAAAGGATAAGGACATGTGTCAAAGGGAAAAGGATATTTTTTACAGAAAACAAAACCAAAACTAAATTTGAGTCCCTGACAATGCCTTTGATGGGCTGCCATCCAGTGGGTGTTCAAACTGGGCAGGTTAGCATTTGCTATTAAAAAATTGAAAGACACATCCAGCCTACAAATTGTAAAAAGGAAATTTCACATTTCCAAACTGTCTAGATAGCCCCTCCCCACTTTCATCCTAATGAGAACCCGGGAAGGGTCCAAGAATAAATGATGGTCCCCTTTGTGAGGGAAGCTGCATTCAGTGGCCAAACTGATTTATTCTAAGGAGTGTGGACCAGGAGGAAGCAAGGTAGAATGCTTTGGAGTCTATTATTTGAGGAGGCTTTTCTAACATGCAATAATGCCTGATGCCCATGGATGGGAGGAAACGCGGAAAATCCATTCAATACCTTAACCTTCAGCCATTGCGGAGTGGCTTTTGAAATAAATGGTGCACCATTGTCAGGCTGTAAATAGTCTTAAAAGCTGAAAGCATTATAATAGTCTGGTAAGAATTTGCTAATTTAGCAAGCTCAGAGATTGTTAACAGTGGTGAGGCACCAGTGATTTCCTTGTACAGCCTGCGATTAAACTTCTCAAAGATTCCTTGATTTCAGATATTATACTTTTAATTCAAAAATTTCAGTTTTATTCTTTTTACATATTCCACATTTCTGATTTTCTCATTTTTGTCTGTTTTGTACTTTTCCTTTATTCTCTTGAGCATATTATTTATGATTATTTTATAAATCTTGATGAAGATACTTGTTGATATAGATACAACCTGTGAATCTATTTCAAGTGCATAATTTTCACTCATTTTTTTTGCTTTTATTGTTTTTATTTTGTTTAATTGCGTGCCTCACCAATATGAGTGCATACAGTTTGTTTATGCTGAAAAACTGCTTTAGATGATGTGATTTTCCACCTAGAATTGTTTTCTTTCTTTTTCTATTTTCCTGACAGTAACATAGAATACTGGTGTATCATCTAGATTCTCCTGAGATTTGGTTTTATACTTTATTAGGATTAGTCATTTCACTTTTTCCATTATTACTAGGGTGTGCTGGTTTAAAAGTATTATGTACCCTAGATAAACCATGTTTTAATCCTGATCCATCATTTGGAGGCAACCTTTTCTTTTAATTCCTGTTCAGTACTATAGGATGGAAACTTGACTAGGTTATCTCCACAAGATGTGACTCACCCAGTTACTAACCTTTCATTAGCAGGAGATGTGACTCCACTCATTCCTGGTGGGTTTTGATTAGTTTACTGGAATCCTTTAAAAGAGGAAGCATTTTGAGGAATGACAAAGAGTTTTGAGAGAGCCAAGAGAACCATGAGGGCCCATGCAGCCAGAGACCTTTAGAGATTAAGAAGGAAAACGCCCCTGGGGGAGCTTCATGAAACAAGAAGCCTAGAGAGAAAGCTAGCAGATGTCACCATGTTCACCATGTGTCTTTCCAGTTGAGAGAGAAACCATGAATGTCGTTAGCCTTCTTGAACCAAGGTTTCTTTCCTTGGATTCCTTAGATTGAACCTTCTATAAACTTGCTTTAATTGGTATATTTTCCCAGCTTTAAAACTGTAAACTTGCAACTTATTAAATTTCCCTTTTTAAAAGCCATTCTGTTTCCAGTAGATTGCATTTCAGCAGCTAGCAAACTAGAACAAAGGATATGGCTCTTATGCCTGGGGAAAACTCTTTACTTTGTGTGGCCTACCTGTGGCCTCAGCTGACAGCCCAGCGCATTTACATAGGCTCCTCTAAGCTGTGTGTGTTTGCATTACAGTCTCGCTCCTCAGCACCAGCTGAAATCTCAGCTCTTCAGCCTTCTGTCATTTTTTCCTGCTAGGTTTCTTGAAATCTTACATTGCTTGCACACATTTATAAAGTTTATAACACTTGAAGAAGCTTCACTTGCAGATATATGACCTTCTTGGTGACTCTTATGTCCTCGGGAATTTGCCCCATGAGCCCCAGTCCCATTGGATGACCAGATGCTGATCTCTGCCTCTTTAATACAGTAAAACTTCACTTTTTATGTAGGCCCTCTTTCTTCACATCAAGATTTGGGCAATGCTTTCAGGAAAAAAAAAAGTCTGAATGAACATTAGTTTATCTTGTGGGCTTTTTACATCTTGAGGAAAAATTCCCTCAAGCCCTGCATGGGTTGATTGTTCTTTAAAGCCTTCAAACGGTTGTCATATACCCTGCTCAGCTTTTATGCCTGTCTTCAGTGTGTGAGCTGGATCACTGAAGGCTATTCTTTCATATCCTGACCATGAAACCCTCTAATATATATTTAAGTGAATGCCCAAAGCAAGCCAGGTTGCATGGCTCATGTATCTAATGAGAATTTTGAATTTTCCTATTTTAACATATTTCTGGAATTAAGGACTGATTTAATTCATACCAATCTAGTTTCCTATCCACAATTCTAATGAAAATGTTCTCTTAATGAGCACCAATACCTTCCATATGGACAATACTAACGTTTCTTAAAGTCTTAGCAGCATGTGAAATGGTTGGAAACTTCCTCTTCTTCAAAACATTGCCCATTTTGGGTTTCCTTAAAAATATGCTGACCTGGATTTCTTTTTACCATTCTCAGTTTGTTATTACCAGTCAACTTTTATACATTTCTTTTCTTGGTTCATTTTGTATTAATTTCTACTATTGATCTAAATCTTTGCTTGGATGAATTAATAAAAAATCATTATTATAAATACTTCATATATGTTGATACTTAGACTGTTCTCTAAGCCTCTGTGCTGGTTTGAAAGGATGTATGTCCCCTAGAAAAACCATGTTTTAATCTAAATCCCATTTCGTAAAGGCAGAATAATGCTTGTTCAATACTCTATGTTTGAAGCTGTAATCAGATCATTTCCCAGGAGACGTGATTTAATAAAGAGTGGTTGTTAAACTGAATTAGATGATGACATGTCTCCATCCATTTGGGTGGGTCTTGAGAAATTTCTGGAGTCCTATAAAAGAGGAAACATTTTGGAGAATGAAAGAGATTTCTGAAAGAACAGAGAATGACTTAGCCACAAGAAGCAGAGTCCACCAGCTAGTGACCTTTGGAAATGAAGAAGGAAAATGCCTCTTGGGGAGCTTCATGAAATGGAAAACCAGGAGAAGAAGCTAGCAGATGACACCGTGTTTGCTGTGTGCCCTTCCAGATGAGAGAGGAACCCTAACTACTGTGTTCTCCATGTGCCCTTCCACTTAAGAAAAAAACCCAGAATTTCATCGGCCTTCTTGAACCAAGGTATCTTTCCCTGGATGCCTTTGATTGGACATCTCTAGAGACTTGTTTTAACTGGGACATTTTCTCAGCCTTAGAACTGTAAACTAGCAACTCATTAAATTCCCGTTTTTAAAAGCCATTCTATTCTGGTATATTGCATTCTGGCAGCTATCAAACTAGGACAGCTTCACAATTAGACACAATGAGCTTAACCATTATACTACATTTCTTTCATGCCAAATATAATCAAGAGGCATATTACTTTTTCTCTAAAACATATCTCAAATTCATTCACTTACTCCATCATCATTTCCACTATCACCATCATTAGCTCCATCCTAGAATGGAAAAATAGATTCTTATATGGACTCTCTGCATCCATTTTTCTTCTTCTAAAATTGATTCTTCTAAGAGTGGTTTATAATGATTTTTTATTATTGTAAATACATTTTATTTACATTCTTCAATGACTTTTGTTTTGGAAAAGCTCTGTTAAAAGCTCCTATTTTTAGTGAATGTCTGCTTATTTTTGTTTGCATCTCCTTCCATTCCTGCTTTATGAAAGTTGTAATTGGTGAATTTTGTTAATATTCGTTATATCTTTAATGGAAAATGAAGCCTTTACATGAACAATTTCCTTTCCTTATCTTGTTATATATATTTGTATATATTTAGATATTTACTATACTGAATTCTATTTGTCTCATAGTGTGCTGGTTTGAAAGGAAGTATGCCCCCTAAGAAAAGCCATGTTTTAATATAAATCCCATTTCATAAAAGTAGAATAATCTCTATTCAATGCTGTGTCTTTGAAACTGTGATGAGATCATCTCCCTGGATGATGTGATTTAGTTAAAAATGGTTGTTAAACTGGATTAGGGGGTGACATGTCTCCACCCACTTGAGTGGGTCTTGATTAGTTTCTGAAGTCCTATAAAAGAGGAAATATTTTGGAGAATGAGAGATTCAGAGAGAGCAGAACGATGTAGCCATGAGATGCCGAGAGTCCACGAGCCAGCAACCTTTGGAGATGAAGAAGGAAAATACCTCCTGGGGAGCTTCATGAAACTGGAAGCCAAGAGAGAAAGCTAGCAGACGCCGTGTTCGCCATGTGCCCTTCCAGCTGAGAGAGAAGCCCTGACTGTGTTCACCATGTGCCTTCTCACTTGAGAGAGAAACCCTGAACTTCATCGGCCTTCTTGAACCAAGGTATCTTCCCTGGATGCCTTTGATCGATCATTTCTATAGACTTGTTTTAATTGGGACATTTTCTCAGCCTTAGAACTGTAAACTAGCAACTCATTAAATTCCCCTTGTTAAAAGCCATTCCATTTCTGGTATATTGCATTCCAGCAGCTAGCAAACTAGAACACATAGCAAAACTGTGACTCCTGCTTTACAACCTTGCTTTTAGACAAGAGCTATCATTGGTTTTCTTCTCATTTTAAGCATTTTGAATCACTTTGTTTGGGTGTGTATTTTACATACAACATTAACTGGATTCTGCTTCATTAGTTAATCCAAAAGTACTTATAATTTTGTATATTTCATATGCTGGGTTTCAGTTCTGTGATGCCATTAATGATATATAAACTATTTATATCAAATCATGTTATTTTTGTAATTTTGAAGGGGTATTCATTTAGTGTTTATATATTTTCTATGTTTTTTTCTTGTCCTTACATTATAATATAATTATAAATTACAATGAACTTTATTTTAATACTTTTTTTTGATTTCTTCAATGAGCAATGATAATGTTCTCAGTAACTTCTTTTTCTCCTTTCCCTTCTTTTTGCCTATCCATTAACTTTATTAATTATTCATTTAGTGTCAGTTAGATTCTTCAGGGATATTCATTGACAATTTTATTTTCTACTTGTTGTGAGTTGTGTTACTTCTACATTGGTAGTGCATTTGATAGTAACACAATGTTTCATCATTTTTCCTCCCATTACCTAGTCTTAATAATAAAATTGAATACATTTAATGTTCATCTACAAGCTTTATTCTATGTTTGTCTGAATATAATCAGATTACTCAGAAAATGACTCTTGTTCCTGAGTGCTCTTGATGCTGTGTATTCTTCAGACTTAACACACAGTTTCAATGAATCTAATATCATTTGGTTAACATATCTTTTCTGTCACAATTCTTCATTGCCTTCTTGTATAAAATGTTGCTGTGAAGTCAGCTGTTAATGTAAATGTCTCACACTTTTTCTGCATGATCAAATAATTAATCTGATTTCTTTATTTCAATTTTCTTCTTTAGAAATAAATATTATACATTTATTTTCTCATATACCTAAGTTCCATAATTACATAGCTTTTTATCAAATGCTATTAATTTCTCCAATCTGATTTTTACTTGTACTCTTATTTGTATCTTCTATTTCCTTACTAAGTTTTGCATCATTTGTATTTGATCTTAAGTTCCTTCAGACTAAGTCTTTTTTCCCAATAATTATTTTCAGAAAATGATCTTCTTTTGTCTTGCCTCTTCTCCTCTAGATTGATCTCCTCTCTTTTCCTCCCCTTCTATCTTTCTCTCCTTATCTGCATAATTGGGGTTTTGTTCCCAGTGTGTTATTCAGAGTAGATGTATTTCATCTTGAAAATATTTGTTCATGTCTATAAGGCCTCAGTCTACTCCTGAGTCTGTTCTTTCATGTGGTTCTTATGGTGGTATTTTCAGGATAACTAGCACACATTTTGAAACCTACTACACACTGAATATTGGAGTTTTAATGGTTAGTCTCAGATTTACTTACCAAGATTTACAATCAATGTGGTTCTCTTGTTTTCTTCACTGGTTGAGTAATTGTTGGTGATTTACAGTTACATTTTTTTTAATTGTAGAACCTTTAATATTTCCCATTCTGTTAACTTTTTCTTTGTCATTTACATTGCCCAGTGCTGGACACATGATGTTAAAAATTCTGCCAATTACTTGTGTTTTCCTGAATTCCTGTCAATTCTTTGTGAACTGTTTTGTAGATGGTGTCA
Organism: Myrmecophaga tridactyla; assembly: GCA_004026745.1. Classification (NCBI taxonomy): domain Eukaryota; kingdom Metazoa; phylum Chordata; class Mammalia; order Pilosa; family Myrmecophagidae; genus Myrmecophaga; species Myrmecophaga tridactyla. The sequence goes on from PVIY010003533.1 coordinate 39,135, forward strand.
AACATGGTTTATTCTTGGTGTTTTAAGATCTACACAAATGTTAGAAAGACAGTGATCCCATGTTCTGTTGCTTAAAGTCTCTCTAGTTATGTTACCTATTTTCTCGTTAAGAAGCAGTTAAGCTCTGCAACAATAAAATAATTCCACTTTCTGGCAGTACTAAGCAAAATACAGTGCAAATAAAATCAATATATTTCATACTGTATTTATATGAATATAAATGTGTATTTATTTATATACATAAATATATATAATATGTATTTATTTATTTTGTATGCCTTTTAGTATAAAGTTAGCAGATAATTAGATAATGCAATTAAATTAAAGTAAGATCTTACTTGGATCACTAATTTAGGAACTAAATTCACATCTACAGATTAAATAAATTTATCTTCCTGTAAATTAAAAATACAAATATTATTACATAATAGGCTTATTTATATCTAAATTCACCTTATTCATATAATTCTATACATTTATTGGCTCATATATGATAGTTCACTTTGTTAGCCTAGAATAAAAAATATTCTTGGAATTCTTAGTCAATATTTGCTGTACTTTCTTATTTTAACATTTTTTGGACAAATGATGCCAGCTCTATGACTCATTTTTCATAACAAAACAAACAATAATAAAATCTCTGGACATTGGCTTCATGATTTTTAAAATGACAATAATAAGAGCTTTGAGTTAAAAAATCCAGTGTCATATGGAAGAAACTTATGAATTTTATGCAGTCTTCTTGGAGGGTTTTGTATATTGATTATACTTCTATTGCCCTTTGATAGTTGAAAACAGTTTTTACAATGAATCAGTTTACATGTTTTACTTTTTACTATTATTCCCTGGGGTTTTTTAATCAACACATTTAATCTTCATATTTTAGTGTATATTTTAAGATCCTAATGTAATCTTTATTTTAAGAAAAGGTAAACAAGGGAAATTGGAAATTTTCTTCCTGCTAATGTCTTAGTATACATTCATTCACCCAAGAATGCTAGAAAAAAAAGATTATAACAAGCTATTTCATGGGAACTCATCTCATCAAAATATTCAAGGTTCCTTTAATGCCCACCGTTAGTTAATGTTAAATTGTTCCAATAGCACTTTATAGATTACCACTCCAAGTTATCATTGGTAACAAATGCACATTCCTTTTCCACAATAAAATATAAATGCAGAGGGAGATTTTATTTGAAAATGGAAGTTATACAATGTTAAAATGAATATCTTAATTATTCACTAGCGGAAAAGTATTCACATTTTCACAAGGTATTTATGTATTCAGGAAAATAACATCTGTCCCACTTAATATTGTGATAAAAATAAAACACAATAATATTGAAACCATACAATGTATCTCCTCCAACTACAGTGGATAATGCTGGAAATCAATAATAAAAGGAGAAATGGACAATTAAAAAATATGTGGACATAAAACAGCATAGTTTTAAATGACCAAGGGGTCAAAGAAGAAGTCCCAAGAAAATTAGAAAACATCTTGAGGAAAAGGAAAATGAAATAAAAATACAACATGAAGAAACTTATGAGATGTAGCAATGGTAGTGCAGAAGAGAAATTTATATTTCTAAATGTCTACGTTAGAAAAGAAGAAAGATCTGAAATTAAAGATATTATTGAAAAATCTGAAGTATCTAGAGAAAGAAGAGAAAACTAAACCCAAAGTAAGCAGAAAGAGATAATAATAAAGATTAGAGTGGAGATAAATGAAATAAATTATAAGAAACAATAGAGGAATTAAAAAAGTTGAACATTGAAAAAGATCAGTAAAATTGACAAACTTTTATCTAGACAGACAAAGGAAAAAAAGAAGACACAAATAAGTAAAATCAGAAATGTAAAGGGGAGCATTACTACAAATCCCATACATTTATGGATCATGAGAGGATACTATGAACAACAGTATGGCAACATATTAGATTACCTAGAAAAAAATGAACAAATTCCTAGAAACACAGAAACTATCTATTCTAACTCAAGAAGAAAGAGTATATCTCAACAAGCCAATAACTAGTAAAGATATTAATTCAGTAATAAAAAAACTTCCCCAAAAAGAAAAGCCCAAGGCCAGATAACAAGTGAATTTTACCAAACATTCTAAGGAGCATTAGCATCAAACTTGCTCAATGTCTTCCAAAAAACTGACGAGGAGTTAACACTACATAACTCATTGTATGAAATCAACATCACCTTCATATCAAAAGCCAGACAAAGATACCACAAAAAGATTACACACCAATAACTCTCATGAATTTTGTTGAGGATGCAAAAACCCTCAACAAAATGTTAACAAACCAAATCCAAGAGCCCATTAACAGAATTATACCCACCATGATCTAGTGGAATTCATCCCAGGATGCAAGGGTGGTTCAATATAAGAAAATAAATTAATGCAATACTCCATATTAATAAAGGAAGGGAAAAAAAACCCATATGCTCATATCATGCTTTAGTTTTCTTGGCAGCTGAAGCAACTAATATTCAATGGGTTGGGTTAAACAATGAGTTTATTAGATCATGGTTTTGAGGACAGGAAATACTTCAAATCAGTGCATCAGTAAGGCGATGCTTTCTTCCTGAAGGCTGGCATTCTGGAACTGGCTGCTGGTGATTCTTAGCTCTAGCCTTCTCTCACATGTCAATACACACTGTGGCCTCCCCTGACTTTTCCCTTCTTTTTTTCGTTCTGTCAACCTTCAGCTCTTGCTTCCCATGACTTTGTATCTATCTGAGTTTTATTCTGCTTATAAAGGTCTCCAATATAAGGATTAAGATCCATCCTGGGCCACATCTTAACTGGATTTATGACCAACTGATTTTTGTCAAGAGTGCCAAGTTCAATCAATGGGAAAACCATATTCTCTTCAACAAATGGTACTGGGAAAACAGGATATCCATTTGTGAAAAAAATGAAGTTATCTTACACCATATACACAAATCAGCTCAAAATCAATCAAAGACCTACTATAAGAATGAAAATTGTAAAGCTCCTCGAAGAAATATAGGGAAAGATGTTCAGGACCTCGTGCTAGGCAATGGTTCTTAGGCTTTACATGCAAAGCACCAACACCAAAATAAAAAATAAATAGAAAATAGGACCATGTCAAAATTTAAAGAGTGTTCGTGCATCAAAATACTTTACCATGGAAGTAAAACAACATTCTACAAATGGAAGAAAATATTTGGAAAAGACATACCTGATAAGGCCTTAATATCAGAATATAAAAACAAATCCTATGACTCAACAACAAAAAGACAAACAGCCCAATGGAAAAAGAAATGGACAAAGGATTTGAATAGACATTTCTCCAAGGATTACATATAAATGGCCAATAAGCACCAGAAAAGATGTTCCATATTATAAGTCATCAGGAATATAAAAATCAAAACCACAATGAGTTACCACTAGAATTGCAACTACTAAAAAAAATAGAAAATTGCAAGTATTGCAGAAGATATGGAGAAGTAGGAACACTTATTCATGGTTGGTGGGAATGTAAAATGGTGCAACTGCTGGGAAAGACAGCTTGGCAATTTCTCAGAGAGTTAAATATGAAATTAGCATATGACTCAGTAATACAACTTTCAGGTATGTTTCCAAAATTTCAAAGGAGGGACATGAGCAGATATTTTCACAATGATGTTCATAGCAGCATTATTTACAATTGCAAAAAGATTAAAACCACCCTGGTGGATAAATAAAATATGGTGTATATGTATTATAGAATAGTATTCAGCTGTAAAAAAGAATGAGTTCTGCTATATATGCAATAGCATGGAAAAACTTTGACAACATCATATTGAGTGAAATAAGCCATGCACAAAGGGATAAATTATGCATGATTTCACAGATGGTGTATTACTTACAAGGCTTTGCTTCAAAATCCTAAGGGTCTGTGCTGTGATTCTCCTATAGGGGCTGGATAAAGGCTGCAAACAGCATCTCTATTTGCCACTGACACTTCCAGCACTTGCCACTAACACTTCCAGCACCACTGGATCTGCTGGATCATATGGCCCAAGTGGCAGAGCAGCTTGTACAGCAGCCTGGACCTGTCACAAAGCCTCCTCTTTTTCAGGTCCCCACTCAAAATTAGCAGCTTTTCTGGTCACTCGATAAATCGGCCAGAGTATGACACCCAAATGAGGAATATGTTGTCACCAAAATCCAAAGAGACCAACTAGGCATTGTGCCTCTTTTTTGGTCGTAGGAGGGGACAGATGCAGCAACTTATCCTTCACCTTAGAAGGGATATCTCAACATGCCCCACACCACTGGATGCCTAGACATTTCACTGAGGCGAAAGGCCCTTGTATTTTTGTTGGATTTATCTCCCATCCTCTGACATGCAAATGTCTTACCAGTAAGTCTAGAGCAGTTGCTACTTCTTGCTCACTAGATCCAATCAACATGATATCATCAATATAATGGACCAGTGTGATGTCTTGTGGGAGGGAGAAATGATCAAGATTATGACATAGGGTTGGAGAGTTGATATACCCCTGAGGCGGAACAGTGAAAGTATACTGCTGACCTTGCCAACTGAAAGCAAACTGTTTCAGATGGTCCTTACTAATAGCTATTGAGAAAAAGCATTTGCCAGATCAATAGCTGCATACCAGGTACCAGGGGATGTATTGATTTGCTCAAGCAATGATACCACATCTGGATCAGCAGCTACAATTGGAGTTACCACCTGGTTGAGCTTATGATAGTCCATTGTCATCCTCCAAGACCCATCTGTTTTCTGCACAGGTCAAATAGTAGAGTTGAATGGGGATATGGTGGGAATCACCACCCCTGAATCCTTCAAGTCCTTAAGAGTGGCAGTAATCTCTGCAATCCCTCCAAGAATCTGGTATTGCTTCTGATTTACTATTTTGCTTGGTAGGGGCAGTTCTAGTGGCTTCCATTTGGCCATTACTACCATAATAGCCCTTACTGCACAAGTTAGAGAGCCAATGTGGGGATTCTGCCAGTTGCTGAGTATGTCTATACCAATTATACATTCTGGAACTGGGGAAATAACTACAACATGGGTCCGGGAGCCCACTGGACCCACTGTGAGATGGACCTGTGCTAAAACTCCATTGATCACCTGGCCTCCATAAGCCCCCACTCTGACTGATGGACGAGAGTGAAGTTTAGGTCCCCTGGAATTAATGTCACTTCTGAACCAGTGTCTAATAATCCCCAAAATATCTGAGCATTTCCTTTTCCCCAATGCACAGTTACCTTGGTAAAAGGTCGTTGATCTTGGGGAAGGCTTGGAGGAAGATTAACAGTATAAATTTGTGGCGGTATAACAGGGTTCTGCCCCAAAGGGACCTGGCCTCCCCTTCATTCAAAGGGCTCCGGGTCTGTAAACGTTTCAAGTCTGGAAATTGATTAAGGGACCATGAATCTGTGTTTTTGTAATTCAGGTTAGACTTCTATTCAATTGACCTAGAACTCTTTTGTTTATACAGCTCGAACAAGAATTTAGTAGACTACCCTTCTTTTGTACTTCTAGGTGCTCCATGGTTTACTAGCCAATGCCACAAATCTCTGCAAGTCATATAATTTTGACGCCTGCTTTGAGTTTGCTGTCTATTATAATGGTCATGTCTACCCTGTCTTTGGTCTCTAAGTGCTGCCTTCTGGCTTCTGCCAACTAGGGATCCTGTCATCTCCATTGTATTTAAGGATTCCAGCTGAGTGATAGCAGTTCCTACTGTAATATTTTACCTACAGAGAAGTGCAACCACAGAGCCCTTTAGGGATGATGGTGCTAGTCTCACAAATTTATTTCTCACTGTTCTTGCTAAAGGTGCATCCTCTGAACATTCCTGGGGTGTAAGAGCAGGCTTTGCATGATAAATCAACTCTAACATTACAATCTTTCCAAGCCTCTGGATCCCCTCATCTACATTATACCAGGCCAGTTCTGGCATTTCAACCTCAGATAATGTCAGCCACCTTTTGATCCATGTTTCAACCAACCATACAAACAAACTGTTAATACCTTTTCTAACCACTTGAGCTATAACATTGAATGAAGAATCTCTGCTTAGAGGGTCCATATCAATAAATTCAGCATGATCCAGCCTTATATTCCTCCTACCATTATCCCACACCCTTAAAATCCATTGCCACACATATTCCCCTGATTTCTGTCTATATAAATTGGAAAACTCACACAGTTCTTTTAGAGTATAATGTACCTCCTCATGTGTGATAGCTTTTACCTCACCTTTAGGGGCCTATTGGGACTTTAGTCTAGTTATAGGTCTGGAAGAAATGAGGGGTGGTGGGGGTGGGTCATGAAAAGAATTAGAAATATTTTCCAAGCCATTTGCTTCAGAGCCTTTATTTGCAGTTTCATCTGGTGAAACAGGATTAATCACTCTAGGGCTAATCCCTTCAGGAGGAGGTTGGGTGGCCTCCTCAAGGCAGGCTGGAGGTGGGGCAGTTATGGCCTCAGGGTTATCTAGAGAAGGCTCAGCATGACCTAGGGTTTCAACCTCACCCCCAAAATCATTATCAATCCATATGTCACCATCCCATTTTTCAGGGCCCCACTCCTTTCCATTCAATGCCCTCACTTTAATGGCAAACACCATGCAAGATTGAGATTTCAGTTTATGATGTAAAGTTGCTAATTTAACAATAAGATTCTGAGTCTGATTTTCAGAGATCTCAAGTCTATGGCTACAGGAAATAAGATTTTCCTTCAGAATACTCATAGAAACATCTACATCTGTCAGATGATGCTTTAGCTTCTCGTTTGAAGCCTTAACCCCATCCCTTTCACTCCTTAATGTAGCCAGTGTATCTAACAACAACCAGCCAACATCTCTATACCACTTATTTCCTCAAAACTCTGTAATGATGTCAAAAACATTATCCCCCAGAGCCTGGCTTCATACAAGCAAAGTGTTAGGAGAATCGAGTGGTGATATTTTGACTATCTCTTTTTCCAACTTACTCCATGGATTGGGAGTGTCATTCTGATTATAGGAATCAGTCCTTAGTGTCTTTGAGTCCAGTCAGAGTAGAAAAACATTCATAAACACCCATTTTTAAGATTCTGTTTCTTAAGAATCACTCCTGGTACCAAGATGTATTAATTACGGTTCTCTAGAGAAACAGAATCAACAGGGAACACTCGCAAATATAAAATTTATAAAAGTGTTTCATGTGACCGCAGGAATGCAGAGTCCAAAATCCACAGGGTAGGCTGTAAAGCTGATGATTCCGATGGAGGGTCTGGATGAACTCCACAAGAGAGGCTTGCCATCCGAAGCAGGAAAAGAGCCTGTCTCTTCTGAATCCTCCTTAAAAGGCTTCCAGTGATTAGACTGAGCATCACTCATTTCAGAAGACACTCCCCTTAGCTGATTACATATGGAATCAGCTGTGAATGTAGCTGACGTGATCATGATCTAATTCTATGAAATGTCCTCATTGCAACAGACAGGCCAGCGCTTGTCCAACCAGACAAATAGGTACCACCACTTCGCCATGACAGATGGGAAATAGACTGAGCAAATACAGAGTTAGAAAATAACATTTAGCTTACAAGACGCCATGGTAGGAGAGGGAAAGGGGAGTTAATGCTGAAATAGAAGAGTTTCTATTTTGGGTGATGGAAATGATGATGATGGTATGATAACCTTGTGAATGTAATTTATAGTAATGAATTATATATTTTAATGTGGTTAAAAGGGGAAATCTTAGGTTGTATATATGTTACTAGAACATAATTTTAAAAAAAGCAAAAGCATAAAACTAGACAACAGAAAGAGTGAAGCCTAACGTAAACCACAGGCTATAGTTAAAGGAACAAATATTAAAAAGTTCTTCATCAATTTTAACAATTGTATTATGCTAATGCAAGGTGTTAACAGTAAGGTAGTATATAGGAATTCTTTATTTTATGCATGATTTTTTTGTAAACTTATAAGTTCTATAGTGTTAAAAAAAGATACTCCAGGCAGCAGGATTTAGGAAAATCAAGAAGGGTGCCTCCTTTTCCCCTGGAGAGACTCCCAGTCTACCAGACAAGAGCAACAACCACCAAAAAAAAACAATAATAAATCTCCTTTTAAAAAATTTTTAAAAGTGTTATAAAATAAAACATGAAAGCTTTGTTACTGTTACTCTACATTAATATAAATTATTTGATTGATTTACCTAATAATATTTTTCTAATTTGATGAATATAAGTGCAATAATTCTAAAGTTAAGAATTGTCTATTCTCTTGATGAAAAAGAAACTTTGGGCACACGCAAAAAATATTTTCAGTGTCCTTTAAATAGGTTAGAAGTTGTTTAGAAAAACAGAATACGTCAAAAAGTGAAGCGAAAGAAGCACCTTTTTTGTAGCTGGAAAACTTAATGAAATCATATGGTATTTGACTGGTGAGTCTCATTACTTTGAGATTCGCAGTAAAGACTGTGAGAAATCATCAAAATTCAACTCAAGAGTATAAAAGTTAATAGCCTTTTTGTTATACCCAAACTAAAAGGATTGGTAAGACACAAAATGAAATGCTATTACTGAAAATCGTCTTTTATCTAATGCTTTGTGCAGTGAGTGAAAATTGAACACATTCTTAACCCTTTTCATGGTGGTAAATGAATTCTGACACTATTAAACAAATATTCTTTTGTCCTAAGCATTCCTCAATATTTTTTTCACAAGTATCATTATCAGAATCCCTTATGTGAGTCTATCCTATAATATTCTGATTACCATAATGTAATTATTTCACCTGAAAATATGCTAATTAAATATATTAACTAAATATAATATTATATTATCCATTAACTAAATATAATATTACTATGAAGAATTAATGACTTGAATTGTTACCATCTTAGTGGAATTTATATTGCAATCACTCTTAGATAATATCTAACATGCCAATTATTTCCTCTTTCTAGGAGAATCCATCTTAGTAACAGCAAAGAAATTAATATAAAATACATAGTAGTCAAGGCTATTAAATCTATTTGTTTTTCAAGAGCTAAAAGTAGTTAAACAGCTCTAGTATTATCCTTTTATACATGTTTTCTGTGTGAAACTGGGGTTTATTTCCTTGTTTGCAGAGAAATTTTATTTATTTTCTAAAACATGATTACCAGCATAATGAGGTAACTGGATTTAGGCAAAGTAGTATATCAGAAAAATCAAGAGACTCATCACATAAAGGCATGTTCTCATCATCAAGACATTTTATGTCTTTATAACTACTTCATCTTTACTCTTAGTGTGGCAGAGAGCCTCTGCAGGAAAGTGACATGATCTAACTTTTGTTTTAAAGGATCACTCACCATGTATTAAAAAGAGACTAGAGTAGAGAGGGGTGGTCAAGGCTTGAAGAGGGCAGACAGGTTAGCAGGCTACACTGAGTCAAGAATTAAGAGTTGTTTAGAACAAGAGGTTACTACATCGCACATGAGAAGTATTCAGATTTTGAATACATTTCAAAGATACAGCAAAGGAAATATCTGGCAAACAATGTAGTATGGCAATGTGAGAAAGGAGAACCTATACCAAAATTTTTTGCCTGTGCAATTGTTACTATAGGATTTTCTTCAATTGAATTTGTGGAAGCATAATGTGAAGTAGGTCTGGGGGAAAAGTCAGGAGTTGCATTTTGGCCAAGTTGCATTCAAGATATCAATTAATCATCCAAGTAGACATATTGAGGGGCGAATTAAATATATGAATCTAAAGGAGGAAAGAGAGGCTCGGATTAAACATGCAAATTTCGGAAATCCATAATGCCATGAGGTAAGACAGATCACAAATGATTAAATGAAATTAGATGAAGAAAAAAATGGTGAAAATGAAGGAAGAGGAGGAGCAAAAGAAAAAGGAGAGGAAGAGTACTTGGATACATCAATATCAAAATCTCAAGAAGAAGAGGAAGAATAAGGCAAATTGAACAAGAACAATTGACCAGTAGGATAGAAAGAAACCAAGAATTGTGATGCTCTTCAAGTCAAGGAAGTAAAGCAAGCAAAAAAGAATAATCATTTTTGGCAAATGCTACTGAAAGATAAAATAAAATAAAGATTCATAATCAATGAGATTTAGGAACGCTTTATCAGTTTTAAGAATGTTTTAAGGATGTTGAGTCTTTGGTGACTGAAATGAATGTAACTAGCATGATCTGATGAGGCAAAACCTAACAAAGGTCTATTTTAAGAGAAAGAAAGAAAATAAATACATGAATAATTATCAAGGGAATTGGGGAAATAGTAATAAATAATTATTTCTTTTTTTTTAAGGTGGGAGAATTAGTAGCCTGTTTTTTGGTAAGAAGTTGACCTTGTAGAGAGAAAAATGTTGATAATATAATAAAAACAGGAGAACTAATGAAGCCATGCCCTTTACTACTTGAGAGGGAAAGGGATTTGATGCAAAACTGGAAATGTGTTTTATTAGAGGCATGGATACTTCATATATGGTAACATCTTGGTGTATAAAATGTTTGGATATGGACATTAGTATGTAGGATAATGAAGTAAGTAATGGGAATATGAGTGGCTATTAGCATTGAAAGTCCACAGGATCCATGGACATGAATTGAAAGTAAGACACTTACCATTGATAATGTTGGGGAATTCTAAGAGATGCAGTGGAAGGGCTTCAGCAGATAGAAGTAGAAAAAAGGGACATATTTGGCATTTATGAAGATTCACGGAGCTTAGCATATAAAAGAACAGTGTAAATATTAAAATTTTTGTGATGTCTGACATAACTACACATTGATCCAAAATTATATTACTTCCAGTGGATTCATTGCAAATAATTTTGGTGAAATTATGAGTGCTGCTGAGTAAATCTGGGTCGGTTTCTGAGGAATCTCTTTTATCCTAGATAATGGGATAGATGATCTACTGACGACTCAGTCTTGGCCCAGACTTCTGTTCCTTTTGGGGAAGGGTCAGTCTTATTCCAAGCATGTGCATGTTCTCCTTTAACAGATATACATGAATTGGAGGATATAATAAGAGAAGTGTTACAATAAATTCATCCCCGCATGCTAGGACTGAAAGACCTTAAGGGGACAGGATCTTAACTGTCATAAAAGACAACGTGCCAGCCTATTACCTGATAAGTTGTGAGAAACTTAAAAAGGTCTTCTGTTTTAGTCTGTTACTGATCCATGAAATTTAATCTCTCAATTTTCAAGTATAGGTTTCGATGTTTTCTACACAGAAGTATAATACTCTCTAATAAACAAATAAATTCAATAAAATAGAAGCATAACATCAGGTCTATGAATATGAAACAAATAAGGACCTGCATAGCCCAAAAGGGTCACAACTTTACTCAAAAATTTTATGGGACATCTAGAGAACAAGGAAAGCCTAGTTAAATAAATAACAGTTCTCTTTATCAAAAGAAGTAAATAATAATAATAATTTGGAGAGAACTATGTTACCCAAGAATTTTTCCACCATTCACCTTAAAAATAAATTTATCAGATAATATATTTTGGTTTGCTAAAACTGACAAATTTCAAAATTCAGAAATGAACTAGATTTTAACAACAAGGATTATTAGTTTACAAGTTTTGAGTTCTAAGGCCATGAAAATGTCCAAATTAAGGCACAAACAACATGAAGCCTTCTTCCTGAAGAAAGCCTGCTTGTGATCTGGGACTCATCTCTCAGATGGCAAAGCTTATGGCCTGTGTCTGTTGGACCTTCTCTCCTTTCTTTACCTTCAGATTCTGGCTGCTTCTCTCTCATCTTCATTGGATGTTTCTCTCTATTTTCTGTGTGTAAACAATCCTCTTATAAAGGACTCCAGTAAGAGTATTAAAAGCCACTTGAATGAGGCAGGTCACATCTCAACTCAAGTAACCTAATCAAAGGGTCCCACACACAATGGGTCTACATCCACAGGAATGGATTAAGAAAATATGATTTTTTCTGGGGTATATAAAAGCTCTAAACCATTACATAATACACTGTACACATACTATGATGATACATCCAAGTTTTGATGTAACATTTCTAAAGAAATAGATGACCAGCTTTGGAAATACCAAATGTAATTCACAGAAAAACATCCTACAAGAGATTTTTCAAAGCTCAGATTGTTCCAGCAGCAAAACCTAAGATCCACAGCAAATTAAGGACTCTGCTTATTAATTTATTCAGTCATTTAAAAGATAACTGAAGAGAAAGTACAGCCAAAAATACAAAAATAAAAATAAATAAAAGATAACTGAAGACAATGGCTGCCAACCAGGTCCAGATCTACATCTTTAGTATTTCCTTTATAAATAATATACAACAATAAATATGTGCAGCTATATATAAATACCCTCCCTCAGCATATCTTTAAGACAGACTGTCTAACTGTAAAATAACTATAAGTTAAAAAAGAGTGTATAATGATAATGACTAAATGTACAAATTAAAAAAATGTTTTTGCATGAGGAAGAACAAAGGCATGTCATTACTGCAGGGGGCTGAAAATAGATGGTAAATAATATTTTAAAATTTCAACTTATGTGTGAGACTAAAGCAAAAAATGTTTATTTGGTACAAAATTTATATTTTGACTAGTGCATTTCTTAATATAACTTATGTAGACAGCTTAATTGAGCACCATAAGTACATGGAACCTTGAGTAGGACGTGCGATTTTGTGAGTTTGTCCAGAGTGATGCCCCGATAAATCCCAGAGCGATTTGAACAGTGAATAAAAAAGTATTTGCAAAGTCCCCTTCAAGGAATGGTGAGAAAGGGGGAAAATTCAACTTCCCCAAATTGAATTCTTGATATTCTCACAGTGTGGACAACCAAAGCTATAGGCTGAGCCCCCAGTCTTGGGGTTTGTAAAAGAAAAAAAAAGAAACTCTTCATACTTCTATCCCACTTCAAGCCATTGTGGCCACCAAAGAAAGGCTGAGACCATATGTGGGGGGAAGAGAAGAAGAGAGCTATCAATGATTCAAAGGACTGTATAAACCCTTGATAGAAAGATTAACTCCACCATAAATGTGGGAATCCTTTAAAAATTGCCCTGTCAGATCACAGCACTGACTACAGTTGAAAGGAATTAATAGTAAACATAATCTCATATAGCAGTCTTCAACAGACATAGGCGCAGAAGAAGAAATTGCTGGAAAGGATTAGGTAATTGAGTAGAGAAGTGAAAAAGAAGTAAGAAAATAATGAAAAATTTAGATTCTTACAAGTAAAAAAGAATCCGAATATTGGAGGAGATGAAAACCTTCCCAGCAACAGAGTACAACAAAGAATATGCTAAAAATTATGACTCGTCTCCTAATAGAAGGACACTGTATTGAACTAAAAATCATGTAATCCCTCTTCCCTCAATCTAAAGACATGATCAGAAGGGGAAAAATCCAAAAGGATGTAAGAAAAAAAATCATAAGAAAAAAATTCACATAGCTCTAATTAACCTTTGCCCTCAAAAAAAAATGATTAAGCAGGAGAAATTTGTAAAGAACTTTATGTCTTGGATTGCATATATAAAATTCATATTTGGGGACATGAAAATATGTCCCCTAAAGCTAAGAACATCAATGTCTAAAGAAACACACATAAAAGATGAAATAATAAACCAAAACGCTTGGTGGAAATTAAGAGGGAATTGGAGAAAACTTACCTCAGAGATAAATATTAGGTTACAAGATGCCTGAAGAATACTAGATTCAAATAATCAATATCAGGCATTGAAGAAAACCTAGGAAACAGGTGAGTCGATTCAAATGAGATAAAAGAAAAAAGAAAAAGCAAGAAGTATCAGAAAGTGGTAGAAATGAAAGACTGGAATAATATTTATATAATTAGAGTCTCTGAAGAAGAAAAGCAAAAACAAAGTGACAAAACTGATATTAAAACTTGAATCCAAAAATGCTGTCAAAAATGCTCGTTTCAAAATCTAGAAGAAGCAAAACCTTAGTTTTCCAGAGCTGCCATAACAAATACCACCTAATAAGTTGACTTGAGCAATAAGAATTTAGTAGCTCACAGTTTGGAAGCTTTTGGTTCAAAATCAAGGTGTTGGTATTATGGTCTCTCCTTCTGTCTGTAGCATGCTAGTGATGGCATTCTTCCATCAGCGATTTCTCTTTGCTTCTGGCTTCTGGAATCTTCTGCTTCTTTTGTGTTTGAATTTCTTCTCTGCATATGGCTTCCAGTCCTATTGATTAAGACACACCCTGATTCAATTTGGTCATATCTTGTATAATAATTACATCTTTCAAAGGTTCTAATAACTAAAGTATTCACACCCACAGAATTAAGACTTAAATGAGTCCCTTGTAGGAATGTGATTCAATCCCCAATATGTATGTATTAAAAAGACCCACCAACTACCTGGTATAATTAAATATAAATGATTAACTCTGAGATCTAGCCTAGTAAAACTGTTAGATTTCAAAAAACCCTCAATGTTTCCATGCAAAAATATGAAACAATGTAAAAGTGAGGTATCACCTTTTCAAATTAAACATATCATCAAGGGAGCAAAGAAACAACATTTTCAAAAAGCTCAATGAAAGAAAGCATGAACCAAGGATTTTATATCCAACCAATATGCTGTTAAAATTTCATATGACAGGGTGGCCCACGGTGGTTCAGCAGGCAGAATTCTCACCTGCCATAATAGAGACCTGGGTTTGTTTCCCGGTGCCTGCCCATGCAAAAAAAAGAAAACCAGCACACACACACACACACACACACAAATTTCATCTGACAATTGGAGAGAGAGATAACTCAGAAAACGCAGAAGGAATTAAAAAGTAAATGAATGTTAGCGAATATTTTGCAAGTCACTGTGCAAATACATTTAAAAGAGTGAATTAAGTGGTTAATATCCTAGGAAAATATGCACTACCAAATTTGTCTCATTGGGGTTAAAAAGGTTAAAATGACTTATATGAAGAAACAGATTTTTTGCACTATCCAGACAGTCTCAGCATGCCCAGAATCTTCAGAGGAGAATCCTATCAAACCTTTAAGGACTAAATAGTTCTTTCTGATAATCTTTGCAGAACATTGACAGTAAAACAAAACTTTATATATTTTTCCTTCATGAAATAAATATAACATTGATACCTAAAGCTGATGAAGATTGCAGAACAAAACTACAGACTGGTATTCTTTGAGAATGTCAAGGCAAAAATGCTAAATACATTATTAACAAACAGGATTCAGGTATGCTGCTAGACATTCTCCCATGCACAAGACAACTCCTAAGAAGCTAAAATTCTCTACCCATAATGTCCATTGTTCTGAGGTTGAAAAACCCTGTACTATTAAAATTAGTCAATAACATTACATAATGGAAATCAATTAAAAGCAAAAAAAATAGTAAACAGGAAGTAAAAGTATCTTTATTTGTAGAAGATAAAAAAGTATGCATAAATTTTATCTCAGACCAAAAACAAATACAGTAAGTAGAATATAAAATTCACAGAGTCAATGCCATTCACATATGCTAAGCATATTCAGCTAGAAAACAGAATGAAAGATAAAACCCAATTTAAAATAGCAGCAAACTAAATTAAATATCACACATAAACAGATGTGTGAAAACTGAACACAATTTTAAGAAACTTATAAACGATGCAAAAATACACTTGACTAGTCTCTATCCAGATGGTGGAGTGAGAAGCTCCAAGTCTATCAACAGAAGCTTTAAACAACAGTACGGACTGGCAGGAAAGCCTTTCTCAAAGCTCCAGAAAACAGTTAAAAGATTTCGGTAACGGACTGAATGCTAAATTGAGAAAACCTTAAAAGTGGTAAAGTAGGGTGGGCAAAGTTGGCTCAGTGGTAGAACTCTTACCTGCCATGCTGAAGACCCGGGTTCTATTCCTGGTGACTGCCCATCATACAACAACAACAACAAAAAAGTGGTAAAATCTTCTGGCACTCTGGCTGGACCCTCTCCAACCCCTCACTAGCTCAGTGCAAGACCAGCAGTGCTCCCAGTACAGATCCTCAGGTCCAGAAGAAGCAAAGTAATCCTCGTGTTTAACCTGGGAGCAGGTATACTGACCCAAGGAGTGGACTGAGGGATTTACCTTCCCAGAAACTGTCCTGTATGTAGAAGACAGTTCCCAGAGCTCTCCTATAGAGTGCTGTGGGTGAGCAGTGAAATGGCTGCCTGGGAAAAGGGATGCCGTCTGTAGAATGAATACAGAATTCATTGCCCAAAACTCTGAGGAAATATTTTCCTAAGGAAGAGGGCATAGTCTAGCCACATGGAGTAAATTCCTAGGATGAAAAGTGCATGCCCAGGACAAGAAGCTAATGTAGAAGGAATGAGGGAAGTCCCTGTGCTTTGGCCTAGAGCTATTTTCTAAACTCATTGGATGGATAAGCTCTGAAGGAGAGTACCTGAAAAGATGAATCTGCAAAGACTAGGAAAGGCAGTTCTTTTTATTCTTTTCTTTGCTGTTAACTCTTGGAATTCAAATCTTCTCTGTCATAATACTAGCTGAACACACACTTAAGGAACAGACACCTCAGCATCTGAATTTCAGCAGAGAACAGTAAAATATTAAAATTTCCAAGTTTAAACAAAAATTTACAAGACATACAAAGAAACAGGAAATGATGGTCCAAGCAAAGGAGAAGATTAACACATTAGAAACCATTAATAAGGAGGATCAGACCTGGAACATTCTAGAAAAAAAAGACTTTAAAAATGGTTCTAAATAGCTGACAGAGCTAAAGGAAAACATTGACAAAGAGCTAAAGGAAATCAGGAAAACAATAGGTGAACACAAAGAGAATATCTATGCGAGAAGGAAGTTTTTTGTTTTTTTTTTAAATTTGCATATGGGCAGGAGGCACCAGGGATCGAACTCCAGACCTCCAGCACGGCAGGTCAGAGCTCTGCCTGCTGAGCCACAGCAGCCACCCGAGAAGGAAGTTTTGGAGAGAAACCAAGCAGAGCTGAAGACCACAGTTCTTGAAATTAAAAGTTCCTTAGAGGGTTCGTTTTAACATCACATTGGATGTTTCAACATCACATTGGCAGAAGAATCTATGAAATTGAAGATAAAACAATTGAAATCATTCAATCTGAGGAGCAGAAAGAATGAAGTGAACAGATAGAGGAGCCTCTGGGACAGTATGAAGCCTACCTACATATGCGTTGTGGGAATTCTAGAAGAAGGACAGGGATATAGAGAATATTCAGGGTAATAATGGTTGAAAACTTCCCAAATTTAGCAAAAGCCATGAATATATACATCTAAGATGCTCAACAAGCTCCTAGAAAGATATGCCCAAATAGAACCACACCGTGTCTTACCATAATCAAAATGTTGCATGTGAAAGAGAATTCTGAAAGCCACCAGAAGGAAACTAAGTACCACATATAAGGACCCCTCGATAAAATTAAATGAAGATTTCTAGGGTTCACAGGTGGTTCAGTGGTAGATTGCTTGCCTTTCATGCAGGAAACCCAGGTTTGGTTGCCAGACCATGCACTAAATAAATGAATGAATGAATGAATGAATAAATAAATAAATAAATAAATAAATAGATGAAGATTTCTTATTGGAAACTATGGAAGCAAGGAGGAAGTGGGAAGCAAAAATTGGACAACTAAGTATTCTATATCTAGCAAAACTGTCTTTCAAAATTGAGAAAGAAATTAAAACTTTCCCAGATAAACAAAAGCAGAGGAAATTTGTTGTCACCAGTCCAGCCCTACCCAAAAACCTAAAAGGAGTTCTGCAAGTTGAAAGAAAAGAACATTAAACAATTGACTGAAACAAGATGAAGAAATCATCTCCAGTAAAGATAAAGACATGATTAAATATAAACACTGTTGCACTAGTTTGAAGCGATTATGTACCCCAGAAAAGGCCATGTTCTTTTAATCCATTCCTGTGGGTGCAGACCTGTTGTAGATGGAAACTTTTGGTTAGGTTATTTCAATTGAGATGTGACCCTCCCCACTCAAAGTCGGTCTTAATCCTTTTATTGGAGTCCCTTATGAGAGATTAAAAGACAGAAAAGCTTGAGAGAGTAGAGAGAGAAATATCCAGGGAGTATTAGAGAGAGCTGAGAGAGAAAGCACTAAGATAGGAAACACATAGGAAACCACAGGAACCAGAGCTGAAGGCAACAAAACCTAAGAGCAAAGGACCAGCAGACACTAGCCATGTGACTTCCCATATGACAGAGGTGTCCCAGATGCCTGCAGCCTTTCTTCAGAGAAGGTATTATTCTGTTGATGATTTAATTGGGACATTTTCATGGCCTAAGAACTGTAAATTTTAAGTTATTAATCTCCATTGTAAAAGTCAACCCATTTCTGGTATATTTCATTCTGGCAGCTTTAACAAACCAAAACCCCAATCTTATTGCATTTTTTATTTGTAACTCCATTTTTACTTCCAGCAATATGTAAAAGGCAAACACATAAAATGTAGTAAGAAATCAGTGGTTTAAGACTCATAATTTATAAATATGCAATTTGTAGCAAGAACATCATAAAGAGAGGGCAGAATAGGAACGTGGCTTATGTATGTGATTGATGTTAAATTGGTATCAAAGCAAATGGGATTATGATAGATATAGGATATTAAATTCAAGTCCCATGGTAATCTCAAAGAAAATATCAGAGAATGCAAATATATACGTTCAGAAAATAGAGTGCAAGTTATGAGGTGGGGGGGAACAATGGGAAATTAATGCAAAATAAGTAAAGGTTTCTATTTGGATTTGAGCACAGTTCTAGTAATGGATGGTGTGGGGGTACTGAAGCATTGTAAATGCAATTAATCCTATTGAATGGTATGCTTGGAATGGGTTCAGGAGGGAAAATTTACGTTGTATGTGTGTTTTCTCAGTTACAAAACAAACAAAAAAGATAAACAAAGAGATGATTAAAAATGAGAGATGATGGTTAAATGCAGTACATGATACTGAAGATCTAAGAAGTCTCAAAAGAATGTTATTGGAACGTTAGGAAATATTGGGATAGAGAATGTAAGCTTTATATTAAAGCTAAATTTCTTGAACGTTTAAGTACATTTAAGGTAGATAAGTGAGTATCATTGTTTATAGGAAATATCCATGGGAACTTAATAAATTCAAGGGATGTGATGTGTGCAACCCTGCTCTCAATGTTCAGAACATAGAGAGAGAGAGATTAACAAAGAAAAGCAAAAGGAAGAAAAGAAGGAAGGAAGAAACATAGATATATATATATATATGGTAAATGTGGCAAACTTTAGAATTGGTGGTCCTAGATCTCTGTGGGGATAGGTTGGATTTCAATGTATGGGGTTTGTATTATTTTTACAACTGCACTGTAAGTTTGAATTCATTTAAAAAAATAAAAAAATAAACATACACACACACACACACACACACACACACACACACACCTGGACAAATCCAATGATGTCTTTGTTTTTGTATAGGGCAACTCAACGTCATAAAAGTACAACTTCAAGGAAAAAATCCTTTCTAGCGCTAAACCAGTTGGTACTAAAGTTAATGTTAAAAAACCTGCTAGGGGCAGGCCACAGTGGCTCAGGGGCAGAGTTCTTACCTGCCATGCCAGAGACCCAGGTTCGATTCCCAGTGTCTGCCTATGAAAATAATAATAATAATAATAATAATAAAACCTACAAGAAGAGTGAGGAAAACACTAGAAAAGAAAAATAACTACAGACACATAGTCCTACTAATATTGACAAATATTATAATAACTGCATATTTAAATCAGCATGATAGTGGAACATGAAGAAATAAACAGATAATTAGAACATAGTAAAAAATCCAGAAATATAGCCAAATATATAGGGAAATTTAATATGTGATACACCTGGCAATTAAAATCACTGGGACAAACCAGACTTTTAAATAAATAAGGCTCGGGCAAGGAAGGAGCCATGGGACAAAGATAAAATTAGATGCACACCTGACAGAACATTCAAGAATAAGCATTAAATTGATCAGAACTTAAATGTAAAAATAAAATCATGCAAGTTATATCACCAGGCATTGGGTGGAAAATAGAAAGTATAAAGATGAAGTAATATTTCTCTACATATAACTTATGGTCTTGTTCTAAATTTAGAAATATGTTAATATTTCCCATACTCAAAAGCATACTCTCCAAATCTAGTAGAATATGAAGGAACCCAAAATTATACATATAAAATAACAAGTAAATGTAGCTGTACTATAAATGGAAAACATAGGCACACTGAAAGCATGAAAAGAAAATACTATCCTAAGCAACACTGTAATCGGTACTTTGACCACATAGTCTAAGAGCTAAGGACAAAACAAACTATGAACAAATATTATGAAGTAATTTATGATTATGTTTTCACATGTATATAGAGTAGCTATTCAGGAATTACATGTATATTCTTGAACTGAGCATGTAAATTAATATATCATGCATAAGGAGAGCAAGTTTTCTAAGTTTTAGAGAAAGGAATTAAAAATAAGAAAAAGGGGAGACTGGTGTGGGCCCTGTGGTGTTGGATTGTAATCTGAGGAAAAACTATGTGTTCATTTATTTTTAATCTGTCTATTCATATAGATAAAAAGATTATAGATAGATAGATAGACAGATATAGATATAAACCAATATAGAGATGTAGAAGTAAGCACAGATGGATAGTTTTCTTAGAAGAACTTCACCCCTTTTGGATTAAGGTCTACCTTCATTTCGTTTATATCTTAACTAATAATATCTTCAAAGTTACTATTTATAAATAGCTTCTATGGTGATTTGCATGTACCCTAGAAAAGCATGTTCTTAAATTTAATCCATTCCTGTGGATGTGAACCCATTGTCAGTAGGACTTTTTGATGAGGTCACTTCAGTTAAGGGAAGTCCACCATATTACTGGAATCCTTTATTAACAATAATGAGTACAGAGGAAGAAAGGGAGAGAGAGAGAGAGAGAGAGAGAAAGTCATGGGAGCAGGAAACTGAAATCACTGAAATTCAGAAGAGCAGGGAGAGCCCAGCAGACACCGTCATGTGCCTTGCCATGTGGTGGAGCAGACAAGGATCTCCAGCTGCAGATGTTGGGAAGAAAGCATCACCTAGATGATATCTTGATTTGGACATTTGCTTGGCCTCACAACTGTAAACTAATAAATTCCCATTATTCTAACCAAATCATTTCATGGTACTTGCACTAAGCAGCCTAGGAAACTATAACACATTCATACCCACAAGACCAGGGGTTGAGACCTGGCCATGCTATCTGTGGGGATTCACTCTCCACACTGAGGAATTGTCATAGAATAAAGGGAACTAATGAAATAGAGTAACTACGTGTAATATGTGTCCTTTGTTTTGATCCTGGTCAAAAATCAGTATTGGGACTATTGACAAAATGTGAGTAAGACCTGTAGATTACTTTCTAATACCATATTGATTTTTTAATTTCAATAAATGCACTGTTGTGAAAGAAGTTAATAACTGGGAAAGGGGAAGCAAGATGAAGAATAAATAGGCTATGTGGTATGATTGTGAATTTTTGTAAGCCTGAATTATTTCAAAATAAAAAATTCAAAAGAATAAAACAATTTTAAGGTCTATTTAGTAATATTTTCAAGCATTATGTTACAATTGATATTCATAGCTCATCCCTGGGGATTTTATATTCCAGTGTCTAAGATTAAAAAAATAAGTGCAAACAAATAAGTAATCGAATCATGCATCATTATTAATGTTATGAAGAAATAAACCATGCTCTGTGATATCTTGTATCTGTTGGCTTTATGGAGTCAGGCAAGCCTGTTTGAGAAAAGGAAATGTGAAGTGTAAACTAAAGGATGAGAAGAAACCACTTAACTGGAGAGGTAAAGAAGTTTGCCAAGATAAAATATCAGCTAATGCAAAATAAGAGAAAAGGGATAAGCATCTTCTCAGAGCTGAAAGAGCCCAAATACTCAGAGTCCCAGGTTGCTAAGTGCTGCCTATGAGGGTAGAGAGCAAGGCAGGACCCATATCACAGAGAGCTTTAGCATGCTGGAATTAATTGTGAGTTGTATTTCACAGGTATTTTCAGGACTTTAAGCAGAGGAGGGAAAGGCTTTTAGTTTTATATATTATATATATATATATATATATACAGAAAAATGTTTTCTCTGGTTCTTGAACTGAGAATGGCTTTCATGGAACAGCAGTAAGCATAGGGAAACCAAATAGGAAACTATGAAAATAAAAGCATAAGAAGATGGTGTCTTAGTTCAGTATAATGGAAGATAGATTTAAGATACATTCAAATTTCAAGAGCAGAAACTACTAATGGGTAGGATTTGGGAGTATAAGATAGAATCGATGACGACACCAACTGATTAGAAAACTTTGAAGCAGAAAATCATAATGTCTATTTGAAACATTATGATTTTGAGATGTCTGTGAAATGTCCAAGGTAAGATATTAAGCAAGGAGGTGGCTATACAAAGCTATAGTTTAGAAGAGACATTAAGGTTTGAGATACTTTGAAGAGCAGACATTAAATAAATAGCCTTTAAACTTATGTGAACACATGAGAACACTTGGGGATAAAATGTGTACGGAGAAGAAAGCTCAGAATCTATTGAAAAACTCTGCCATCATATTGAAATGAAATAGAGGAGAACCCAACAAAAATGTAATAATGAGTATTTGATGACATAGGAATGCTAGGTAAAGAGTCTATTTTCAATGAAGCCAAGAATGTAGAGAATCTCCAGAAGGAAGCATGATCAGTTCCATGGCTCTAGCTTTGAGTCAGATGTGAAAGAGAACCATCCATTCAGACTGACAGAATGGCAAATTTTTAATAATTTTCATCAAAAACCTCACCTTCAATAGAAAAAGGGTGAAATAAACCAGATCAAGTGGATTGAGGACAGTGCTACAAATGATATTGTGTAAGCCTAAATAATTGCTCTGTTTCTTTTTTTTTTTTTTTACTTTAGAAAGAAGACTAAAACTGAGGTGGTGATTGGAGGCAAATGTGAAGCCAATGTAAACTTTCAACAACAACAAAAAAATGCTAATTACTGAAGAGAATGATCGTGTCCAGTGAAGGGCAGAATTGAAAGATTGAATTCTCATCGAAGGAACAGTTGAGTATGTTAACAAGAGGAAAGAAAATCATAGACGTACATGTTAGGCAAGTTGTAAATTTTGTGATAAAATGATGTTGTTCTGGTCTGATGAATTCTATTTCCATAACATCAGAGTAACAAACACGTGTGGTAACTTTGTAGTTTATTTTCATTAGGAATATAAACTTTGTGAAAGTTTAATAACATTGTTTGGAACTATTAAATATCCTTTAAGATTTGGGATTTGGAATTTGAAGTAAAACAGTCCAGCATGTTTCTTTGATTTTTCTTCTAGAATCTGTGATTTCTTTGGCCACCAGCATATAAAGATAACAATTTGGAATTTGTTGGCTTGTTAGGTCTAGCTCATAATACCAAAGAAGCGAGAAGGAGTATAGACCTAAGCTGTCACTATCTTAGAGGCTTAGCCATTGAGGGCAATATTAAGGAACAAGAAATTCTAGACCACAATGAGAATGAAAGTAATTTTAAAAAGGAAAAGAAAAAGTTAAAAAATATGCCATTGTAAGTACACTCAATGAAGCATGGGATAAGAAGGGTTTGAAGCAGATAAATGGTCTCAGGATTAGTAAATCAAGAATTATTATTAAATTTTTCTTATGTTGAGCTCTATACTATACTAAGCATTACAGAAGAATTAAAAGAACTGGTATATATCTTCAAATAGAATATATAATAAAAGCATATCTGGTATGTACATAGAAATTTATATATGGAAGAATAAATCCATATAATAAGTATTCAGTGATTACTGTATATCTTACTTCATGTATCCTCACACTGTTCTCATAAGAATATTACTAACTAGATGAGTTACCAAAAAGGATAGGGCAACAAAGAAATCAGATAGCCTGATTAAAATTTTACATTCATTAAGTGATAAATCTGTAACTAGAAAGTCACTTCCCTGATTATATTAAACTACCTTCTCAAAAGAAGGAGAGAATTTGATTGTTTATTTATATGTACTTCATCTTAATTCCCAAGGTATCTTAATATGGGGAGTGCATAGAAGTGCTTTATTGGTATATGAATAATTTAGAATTAAAAACCTGGAAATATGAATCATTTCATGTTATAATATGTTAGGTTGCCTAATATATATATGAATCTGGATTAGAAAGCACAGTGATCTTTCAACTACCTTTCTATTCTATTTGCCAGTTATTATTTTACTCTATGAAGATTGAGCATAATACCCAAATCACAGATACTATTTCCTAAGTGTGAGTACAAGAAAACTACCAACTCTACTAAATAATATTGAAATGCATGTGATAAAATCTGCAATTACAAATCAAATAAAAAGAGAAAAGTGTCTTTTTAATGCACTGTCAACCAAACGCATGCCAATTTACTTCCAAAAGAGAAGATTTCTGTGTAACTTAAAAATTATAGGATAATATGCAATATGAGCACTAAAACAAAACATACTTGATTTTTCATTCCGTTCCTTAATCTAAACATTTTCCTAATTCTTTAAAAAGGAAATTATTAGTCACTGCAATATCAACAGAAAAGCTGTTAATACTGATAACTATACTATCCAACAGCACACATACAGACAATGACTTAGTTTTAATACATAGGAATTGTCATCTCTCTGTACCTTACCAGAGGTATTGTGAAAACAAGGGGCTCTTCGTGTTAACTTATGCATGCATGTCAGGTAGTTCTGCTTGGATCATTCACAGAGAAAGGGGAAATAAAAGAGATATGCAGAGAATAAAATCAAACATATATGAGTGGGTTAAAAGTATTTAAAGTAGCACTTTATTTTTCAGCAAAAAATTTAAACATAAAGAAGTGTTGCAAACTCAAACAACAGTCATGAAAAAATAAGGTTTACTTCTGATCAAGATTTTGCTGCCTGTTTTATAAATTATGTTTAGATTGAAAATAAATGGGGATCTTATTTTACTGCTCTCCTGGGTTGAAGGTAGAAAGTTTCTATCCCCTAGGAAAAGGACAGATATTGGCTGCAAGGAAAAATTGAGATACATTCATCTCTAGCATTCCAACACAGAAATTAGCTTAGAAAGGTCATCAAAATGTTATTTAGAAAAAACACTAATATTATCTAAGTTCCGTAGAAATAAAAAAGCAAGTCTAGAAAGCTTTTTTTAAAATTTCAAATAGTACTTGAGTGAATAAACTTCAAAAAGAGAATAAGAGCTGCATTTCTAACCATTGAAATTGCCTGTTTTTTTTTAAACTCACTATGTCAAATGGTCCACTTGAATTTACTGCCAAAATGCTAATCAATCTCACTCCTTACACTTAATATGCTCCAATTTCTCTATTTTTAACCATTTATCCAATACTGATGTTTCTACATTTATTCAATTGGCCAAGGTGGGATCTCTTTTCCTGCTCTTTTGGCTCCTTTGCACTGTGTAAGTAATAAGGTGGTCATTTGCTCAAAGTTTCTGTTGTGTCTGAGCCTGTGTTCCCACAACACATCATACTAGAAACTTGCTCCACAGAACTCTACAGTTGTAGTACAAAAGCTGCCATAGACTATATATATAAACAAATTTTCATGGCTAGGTTTTAACAAAACTTTACTTATGGACATATGTTAAATACCATTCAATTCCCATATACCATGAAATATTCCTCTGTTCATTTTTTTCGACCCTTAAAACATGTAGAAACATATTTAGTTTGCAGGTTATGCAGAAGGAGGCAGCTGGACAAAGTCAGCTGATGGGCTACGGCTCACTGACCCCTGTGCTTCACCTGTCAACACAACCGTATGTATCTCCTGAAATCAAAAGCAATGTCCTACATATGCACAATATAATGACCACATACAGAAGTTATATTAAGTATATCATAATTGTACAAGCAATACGGGAATATATAATTTTTGTAGAAACTATATTATATTCAAATAAGCTGTTATGTCTTATTTCATCCCCAGACAACCACTATTCTCAATATGGTTTGCATATACCCAGGCATTTTTCAAAGCAAATACATGAGTTTATAGAAAAACATATTACCTCATCTTATGTTTACTTATAAGCCATCTTGAAAGTAAATGAAGAAGGAATAAGACTGCAATGAAGTCACTGACTTTAATGGAGGTCTGCTGGAGAGAAAGAAGGTGGATTTCTTTGTGAGCATGCTAAAAACAGACCTTCTTGCCAGAAGGAAATTCCTTTCCCATGGAGTCCTTTAAGTAGAATGTACTTTTTTCCCCTAATAATGTTTATGATGAACCTACTTGTTCTTTTGACAAACAAGCTTATTCATGACCTAATTTTCTTCTCTGAGTAAATGAAGTGGCCACACACATTCCCTATAAGTTTCATCTGTTATCATTGGGCAAGTCATGTCTGATGTGGGAAAAAAAGGGGCCTGGGAAAGTTCACTGCATGATCCAAACCTCACCCTGATTCACCTGTGCCTTGCATTAATTTTTATCATTGAAACTATTAGTAAAATTTGCATAAGATCCTGATGCATGTGCATCTGATTTGGTAATCTGATAATTGTGCTTTGTGGGAGCTTTGTTTTTATCACAATAATGAATTTTTATTTCTTAAATTAAAATGCTTTGGAGATGTTGATTCAGTACATGTTAATCTACATCATTCCTTTATCACCTGGATATGCCATAGTTTAGCTATTTCTCCATTGATGGACATTTACTCTGTTTACAGACATTTGAGTTATTACAAAAACTCTGCAGTAGACATGTTTGGATATCATTTTATGGACATGTTTAGTATTTCTCTAGGACAGATGAATTAAAAGGAATTGCATTTATATAGCATGCATGATTTAAAATTTAATAGATGTCAAAAATTGCAATAAAAAATGATTTTATACTATAGATGGCAATTTGGTATTAATTAAACTTTCAATTTTTTTATAAAATGATGGATGACTAATGTGATTTCACGAAACTTTATCTACATAGGAAAATATGTAAATTGATACAACCTATTTGGAAAAATGTTTATCAGTCTCTAACGCAATAAAGATCTGTGTATCTATGTCTCCAAACTTCCATGGTTAGTTATGAACCATAGATAAACTTATGCGTATTCCCAGAATAAATGTCTATATGTGTTCATATCAACTTTGTTCTTAATGTTCCAACCTGCAAACAACACTGGTGTCCTAAAGAATAGTGTGTTAGTCAGTGTTCTCTAGAGAAACAGAGCCAACAGGAGAAAACTGTAAAAATGAGATTTTTAAAGGTGTCTCATGCAACTGTGGGGATGGAAAAGTCTAGAGTCTGCAAGGAAGGCTCTGAAGCTGGTGGTTCCAATGAAGGGACTGGATGAACTCCACAGGAAAGGCTCACTGGGTAAAGAAGCAGTGAACGAGACCCTCTTCTTCTTAAAAGCCTTCAACTGATTGGATTATCTCATTGTGGGAGGCGCACCTTAGGTGACTGTATATGTAATCAGCCACAGCTGCAATCAACTGACTGATGGTTTTAATACACCAGCCTTCCAGCTTATCAACCAGCCATGAAATATCCTTGCAACAACAGTCAGGCCAGTGTTTGCCTGACCAGAGAATTGGGCATAATTGCTTGGCAAAGTTGCTACCAGAACCTAACCATCACAAATATGATACACAAATTATCATTTATACAAATTATGGAATACTGTGGGTCAATACAAACAAATGAGCTATGACAACTTGCAACAGAGAAGTCTTTCAGAAATATATGTTGAACGAAAGAAAGCTTTCACAATAAAAAGATTATTTCATGTATATTTTCAGATAAAAAAACTAAGATACATTGTTTAGATATGCATATGTGGCTTACCTTTTTGAAGCATATCAATAAAATACTAAGTCTCCTTGAGAAGGGATGTATGAGAGATTCTGGTATATTGAAAATATTTGTTTTTTAGTCTAATTTGCTGTGCATAGGTTAGTGTTAAAATGATTAAACATCACAGATTTGTTTTATGAATGTTTTTGTACTTCAGAATAAAAGATGCTATCTCAAAATTTTAATTTGCAATGCATGATTATTAGTAAGTTTGAAAGTCTCTAGATCTTTTGTTTTCGTTCTTCCAGGAAATGCCTAATTCATACAGCTTTTATTTTTTAAGTTAGACTTCAATTTTGCTAAATAATTTGTGGATGTCCTATTCAATCCTTTGTGACATATGCCTTAAATATTTTCCCCCGTTTCTCATTTGTCTTTAAAATGTGTTGATGAACTCTTTACTGGTAGAGAAGTCTTTAGTAGTCAAATTAGTCAAATATTTCTCATGGCTACTCATTTCTGAGTCTTGTTTTGGGAAGGTGTATTAGCTAGTGTTCTCTAGAGAAACAGAATCAGCAGGAGATATCCGTAGATATAAAATATATAAAAGTGTTTCACGTAATTGTGGGAATGTAGGGTCCGAGGTCTGCAGGGCAGGCCACAAACTGGGTTAACACTGATAAAAGTCCTCAATGAACTCTCAGGAGAGGGTGGCTGGACAACCGTGGGAATGGAAGAGTCCAAAATCCATAGGGCAGGCTGTGAAGCTGGTGACTCCCATGAAGGGTCTGGACACAGTTTACAGGAGAGGCTCACTGGCTGAAGCAGGAAGAGTGACCGTCTCTTCAAATGTAATCAGCTGTGGACCCAGCCAACATAATCATGATTTAAGTCCATGAAACGTCCTCACAGCAACAGGCCAGCGCTTGCCCGACCAGATGACGGGGCACCACTACCACCTGGCGAAGTTGACACATGATCCTGACCATGACAGAAGGCAAGAGAGTTTGGGGACTTTGGTCAGGAAAAAGAAGACAGTGATCAAGTGCCAGTAACTAGAAGACAAGTGATGGAGACATGTGCCTCCCCTCCCTGTCAGTAAGTGTTCTGACTGCAAATGGGGCAAGTGGGTGGCTCAGAAAAAAACAGGCAGTCTTGTAGAAAATCACTTTTTAAAAGGTGGATGCAAAGTCCAAAAAAAGAATCAATAATTGTCTAAGAAATGCCAACATTATAGGTGCAGAGAGAAAAATCTTAAATGAAGTGAAATAAACAAATGGAGGTCCTATATAATACCATAGGAAAGACAATAAGAGGAGGACTTCAAAATCTGAAAATGGGGCCATTGGTATAACTAATACTTACATGGCCATCTCTCAGTCCATATATGGAGTAATTTATTAATTAAATATATAGTGGCAAAAAGACATATTCTTGAGCATATTCTAGCACACTAAAATGAATGAGGACAAATGAAGAAGACAAATAGAGTCCTCACTGGACACTTCTGCTTGTTCCTAGTTCTATCCCATGTTACTCCACTCTGTTTTCTGATCTGGAGACTGCTTTTATAAGGACTACATCAACAAAGGGCCTTCTACTCTGGCAGCTGCGTGAATTAAGTGGGATAAAGTGAATTATGTGTACTCAAGGAAAGGCAGACTTAGACCAGGGCATTTTAAACTCTGGCTTCCTGCCTGTGACTGGCTGTGTCCATAAAGCGTAGATTATTATTTCTTCCAAGATAACTGCATTTTCTCCTTCTGTAGTTCTGTAAACTTACTCTCACAGTGGTCCTTTTAGCCTTGCAGTGAAAAAAGTTCCACTCTCACTGACCAAGCATAGCTGCACTTTCTTGAGTCCTCTTCACCCTTTAACTACTTTGTAAAGAGTCCCCAAGCGCTCCCTAAATTATCCTTATTGAACAGAACCTTCAGTTTCTTTGTATGACCCTGGCTGATACATGGATCTCCTAGTTACATAAAATGATAGACTTGAACAATTTTTTTATTCATGTTCAAAGCTGGAAGGTAAATGTTTTCTATTAAAGATGTGAAGCAACTGATGTGACAGTCAGTTTAGAGCTGTGTTTTAGAACTACAGCTATTGGAAAATACAGCTTCACTTTTCTGACAGTTTGTTCTTTGCTGTCTGGGAGATTTACATTTTCCTTTCCTATGGAGAAGGTCAGAGTATGATGGATTAAAGCGTAACAATAACTTTAAAAGATTATTTAAAGCAAAGCATGCCCTAAATGATAACATTTGTGAACGCCTCTATTTTTAAATTCCTCACTCTAGGTCAGTGATTTAGAAATCAAATCAAAATCTTCTTACCAAATGAATGCACATATTGAAAGCAATGAAAAGCTAAGTATTTTAGATGCTAACCCAAAACAGATTTGACAGTGTGCTCAAGATCTTTGAGTTAACCAGCTTTTGGCAACTCCTGGCTCTTCTTTTCATTTTTGAATTTGAAAAGAAAAAAGAAGAACAAATACATAGACTTAACATGCTGTTCATGTAAGTAGTAGGCACAAACATGATGGAAAACTATCAAAAAAGGATGGTAACAGAAAAATAAATTTTTTTAGAGTTCTTAGACTTTGGTATGCCTAGAAGAATATCTAGACACAGTGCAACTAGTGAGTATCTGAATAAAATCCAGTTAAGTCTTTAAACAGAGAAGAATTTAAAAGAAGAAAGAATGGCAAAAAAAAAAAGGTCAGAAAGAACAAAAACTTGACCTAATCCCACTCTTCACTGGGTCCCTTAGGTGGAAAAGGTTATAGCCTCCTAGCTTTAGACACCATTGCAAGATAGACAAAGCCCTGGCTAACATACATGGATCTGGGTCGAATTAAAAAAAAAAAAAAAAAAGAGCGACATTTGTTCACTTTAGTGCCATTATGTTTCATTTAATGTTGCATTTAGAAAATTAAAATTCTGCCTATATGTCACCAGGCATTTTAGACAGCATTGCAAAGCAGGCATAAAACAATCAACCTATAGAAAGGCTTGATGTTTATTGAGTTCATTTGTACGTTGAGGGCTCAAAAGTGGGTAGATTTCTTGGCTTTTCTGCTTTGAGTAAGCAGTGCCACCTACAAGCTCACACTGTAAGCATGCAGAGTTAGGTATTTCTATAATATCAATCCTTCGACAATAACTTTATATCCAAACAATTTTTTTTTTACAAATTAAAATATTAAAATGACTCTGGCACTAATATCTCAGCAAAAGTAAACATTTAAAACTATTATTTCATAAGCATTTTGAGGATAAGTATCTGGAAAAATAGGAGATTCAGGTTTTAAATCAATCAAAATTTTAAAATATTCATATCGCTAAAACAAATTGTCTTACCTATGCATGGGAAAAATATAGAATATAGGGTATCTAGAGTGAGACAGAATCTAGAGAAGGGGGAGCAGTTACCTGATATGTACAGAATAGTTAATGAAGTTAGGTTTTAAATGTTTGGGAATGGACAGAGGTAATCATACTCATTTTTAAGGTTATATGAAATAGTATCATACTGTAGGTGAATTTGATTGAACATGGTTAGTTAAAGTTATGTATTAAATAAGTTCTTCGATGAACCACTACTAATGTGAAAAAATAATAGAGTGGTATATGGGGAAAAATATAGCTACTGCAGAATATGGACTACAGATAACCATGATTTTTAACATTCTTTCATCAGCAGTAACAAATGTACCACATCAATACTATGTGTCAACAGTGGGAGTGATAAGTGGTAGGGGAGGACTTAGGTTTTATATTTTATTCTTATTTCTGTTCTGGAGTAATGAAAATGTTCTAAAATCGATCAAGGGTATGTATTCACAACTATGTGATGATACCGTGAGCCAATGATTGTATAGTTTGGATGGTTTGTGGGGTATGTGAATATGTCTCAATAAAGTAACAATAATTGTCTTACCAAAATATTAGTCATAAAGAACAATTCTGTAAAAAGCAACTTAGTTCAATATTTGGTTGTTTCTCTTATTAATTAAAATTACGTTTCATAATATTCAAATATTTATTTACTTCAAAGAGTATTGGATCAGGATTTATGAGCCTGTTACCCCAGGTGAAGTAACCAGGAGTCAAGAATTTAGCTGATCACTACAACAAAGAATCAGGACCAGGTCATAATCTGTTTATCAGGATCTCCTCTCATAAGCAAAATCTTCCCCAAGCTTGTTTCTCAGATATGCAAACTTAACCACAGGTCATATAATCTGAGTACTCATGGAAATGTAAACTCTTGTCCTTTTCATGACCTTTAAGACATCAGGAACAAAGGTCACTTCCATTGGAACCAAACTTATGAGGACAAGGAGACATCAAAGTCAAATGTAAGAGATCCTTCAATAAGGAACACCCAGCCTAAAATCCACTCTACAACTTACAGAGAGCTGTATAATTAACCAATTAAACTATACCAATCACATGTCCTCACCTCTCACCTCCCATTCCCATAAAATCTCCCATAACTCTCAGATCAGGGGGACAGAGTTTAGTCTTGCTTCATGTTTCCTTGCCAGTAAACCACATGATAAAACTCATTCTTTTCTCAAAATACTGACATCACACCATTGGCCTCTGTGTGTGCTGAGCAGTAAACCCTTGCTTGGTGATGGGATTTCTCTTTAACTGTTATTTAGAGTGTACTCATGTTATCTCATTGGGAAAGGAAAAATTTCACTATAAATACAAGATATATTGTTATACAGACATTCAAATGTATATCACTAAATCAACAGTGTTTTCGAATGTGTGTATACTAATGTGTTTGTTGCATTTGGAATGAAATAAAAGACTTGCTCCCTTTTATAAGCTGGAAATCTATTCATATGCCCCCAATTGCTGTGATTCCACATGATTCTTTTGTAGAATTCTGGATAATATTCATAGAGCAGCAACATTTTCTAGACATGTTCTGGGGAGGTAAATTTCAAATACAAAGTCAAGGTGTCTGTGGATTCTCAGAAATACAATATTCAATGTGCAGAATGCTAGAGATATAGTGATTCAAAGAAAAGATCATAACTAAATAATATGAATTAAAAATTGAGTTGACAAGGCCCCAATAGAAAATGAAAGAGAAAATAAGCCTTTTTACACAGAAGACTGCTTCTTAGAATAAAACGTTTAAAAATTATAGATATAGTAAGCATTGTAATATAATGGAAACATAGAAAACAATGCTATTCAGGGAAATAAAAGAAAATAAATATTATCATTATTCAGTGATGAAAAGCAATGAGCTATCATGCCACCAAAATACTTAGAGGAATTTTAATGCATATTTCTAAGTGAAAGTTAATAGCATTAAAAACTACATACTGCATTATTCCAACTATATTATATTCTGGAAGATACAATACAGACAGTAAAACAATCAGTGGTAGGTAAAGATTGAAGCACAAGGGATTTCCAAGGCAATGAAACAATTCTATATGACACAATAACAGTGGGTACAAGTCATTATGTAGTTGTCAA
The DNA here is from genome assembly GCA_004026745.1 of Myrmecophaga tridactyla. Classification (NCBI taxonomy): domain Eukaryota; kingdom Metazoa; phylum Chordata; class Mammalia; order Pilosa; family Myrmecophagidae; genus Myrmecophaga; species Myrmecophaga tridactyla. Next base: position 72,519 of record PVIY010003533.1, read on the forward strand.
AAACCATAGAATTGTACAGCATAAAAAGTATGCTGTAATGTAAACGGCTTCAATAATAGATTATTTTAAGAACACAAACCAAGAAAACAAACAAGGAAAAGATTACAAACAAAACCAATTAAATTGAAATAATTATATATATTTTATGCTTGCAATATACTGTAATATAAAATTGCAATATGAAAGTAAAGTTGCAATTTTTCCCATTCAAAAAAACAATTCCACAAAAGAATAAAAAGAACATTGAATATCTAAATATTTTGATAGAGAATGATAAACACCACAGTATAATTAGACAAATTACTAAACTTTAAGAATATGAAAAAAAATAACATAAGTAAACCTAAAAAACACAGATAAAATGGTCTTCCTCTGATTTTTCCCAAAGTAGAACACTTTCTGCATATTTTTGTGACAAAGCATAACATAAAATCTTAAATCGGGCCAAAATATCTTAGGCACATGAAGTTAGAGAATAAAACATCCAAGAGCCCTTTTGGAGCAGACTGTTAGAATATAACATTGGCCAGCAATAAAGTAAATATTAAAAATTGATTCCTCAGAAATTGATCCTAAAGGCTGTGAGAAATAAATTACATAAATATAGAACATATTTCCAGTCCGGGTTAGAACATAATGTAACTCCAGTAAACATTTGAGATGTGTACGTGACCATACTATACATAATGACAGTCTGTTAGTGAGGAAGAGAAGTTTATAAAAAATTACTTCTATAGATCCTGCTCAAGATTAAAACATCTGTCAGAAACATATCTCTGCTCTTCTTATGAGTAGAAGCCTCCCACAGGAGACGCTCATTCGTCTCTGCTCCTGCACTGTAAGGATTAAAGAGGTTTTAGGGAAATCACAGACACCTGTTGAGTGGCTTTGTCCAGACTTCACTTTTCCCCATCTCCTTCTCTGGGGAAATAGCAGACACACCTAAGGGGCTATCCCCTGCCTTCCAGCTACCCCCTGCTTCATATTGTGGATCCTTCCAAAACATCGGGGAGACTTTCAATCTAAGACTCCACCAGACTTTAAATTCAGAAACCAGGACCCAGCAATCCCAGTTTTTATCTGAAAAGTAATTCTCAGTGGCAGGCCCCCTCCAAGTCTGAGAGGCACAGAAGACAAATCAAACAGTATAGACTTATCTCTCTTCTCCGCCGGGAAGTGGAGCTTGCAGAGTTGCCACCTATTAACCCCAAACCAGAAGAGTTTTTCAGTTATCCCGGGAGACTGGCTGTGATGTGACTTCTTCCCTTGCTCTTTCGGACTTTTTGTTCTTTGTGACAAGGAGATTATTTGCCTTTTCTGAACTCTCTATTCTGTGCAATAAAGGGATCATTGGTTGAAAGTTTCTCTTGTGCCCTGTACCTGTGTTACCACATGCAATGTGTTAGCGACTCGCTCCACAGAAGTTTATGCCTAATTTTGGGATTTAGAATTAGGAAGCTCAATGGCTGTCCCATATAAATTAAATTCACTCACAATTCCTTAAACAGAATAAATGTGCTTTCTCCCCAATGTACCTCGATCTTTGTATTCTTTTTATCTATTTTGGGGGGAGAAGGGTGGGAAGTACATGCGTCCAGGAATTGAACTCCTGGTCTCCTGCACAGAAGGCGAGCATTCTACCACCTGAACTACCCTTGCACCTGTTTGCATTATTTTTAATTGAATCATAACTTTGGTGTTTAAGAGATTGCTGTGGAATGGGACTTTCTCTCTCCCCAGCTAACAAATGAACTGATAGTATGGAGATTTAGAAAAACAATGCATTATTTCCAATGGTAAAATTTGTACACAGTGAAAGGAACAAATATGATGCATCAAATTCATTACATTTCTACAAATCAAAACACCCAATGAAATCAACACATTTTCAAATTATAGACGTTTTCTATTAAGTCAAAAAATTTCCTCTTGCCCTTTCCATTTGTATCCCAACACCATGCCACATAGGCATTCCATTCTTATTTTTGTAAGTGTGGCCTGGTTTGGTTTGTTCCAGATGTCACATAAATGGAACCGTACAACACCCAAGGATTGTTCCTTACTTTTTATATAGAGACCCACACCTTTTGTTGCATGTATTAGTTTAGTTCAATTTTTTGTTGCTACTTCTGAGTAGTGTTCCATTTTAGGAATGCATATAATTTGTTTATCAATCCTTCTGCTGAGGGATGTTTGGTTTGTTTCAACTTTTAGGGTGTTAAAGAATAAAGCTGCTATAATCAGTTTACAGCAAGTCTTAATCTAGACATGTTTTTATTTCTCTTGGATACATAACCAAGGAAAGACGATCTGGGTCAAAAGGCAAAAATATATTTCTTTTTAATTTTATGGGCTGTTACTAAATTGTCTTCTGGAGTGTTTACCACACTTTGTACTCTCAATTTAAGAAACAAAACAAGCTTCCAATTGCTACATGTCCACAACATTTGGGGTTATGGTATGGTATTGCCTAGCTTCTTGTTTTGGTTTTTGCTATTTTTTATAGGAATTCTAGTGGCTGTGCAATGGTTTCTCATTTCAGTTTGTATTTTCATCTTCCTAATGAATATGATGCTCGGTTCCTTTTTAGTGCACATTTTACATGATCTTTTGTGAAATATTCAAGACTCCTGTTGATTTCAGGTTCTGTTGTTCCACTTCTAACTAATTGGGAATTTGAGTTCTTAATATTTGATGGGTAAAAATCTTTTTGAATATATGTACATATGTGTGTTGCAAACAGTTGCTTTCGTCTGTGGCTTGCCTTTTCATTTTTCTTAATATTCTTTCTTGATGAGCAGATATTTTTCATTAAGGAAGCCCATTTTTTAAACAGAAAATTCCCCTTCATTGCTATAGTACTTTTTTTTTTTTCTCTAGAGGTTCGTGGTCTACTCGAGGACACAAAGTTATTTTCCTATGTGCTTTATAGTCTTAGTTTTTATGTTTAGGTCTCTGATCCACCTCAAATTAATTTTTGCATAAAGCATGACTGAAGTCTTAGAAGGAAGGAGTTCAACTTTATTTCCATAAATTTATCTTGTACCAGCTTTGTTGTAAAGAAATTTTTTGTGTTTAATTGTCCTTTGCATTACAGAATACAAACTCTGTATGCAAACCTATTTATGGACGCTCCATTGATTTAGTTGTCAATCATTATGTCTGTACAATACTCTCTTGAATAATGAATCATCATAATAAGACTTGAAATCATTTAATGTGAGTCCTTTGTGCTCTTTTCCAAGATTGTTTATTCAAGGTCCTTTGTAAAATTTCCACGTAAATAAATTTTAAATTTATAAATCTTTATTATCAAATTTCATATTTCTATCTTTTATGAAACTCAATGGGGTTTTCATTGAATTTGAAATGAATTTGTAGATCAAACAAGGGGAATGGACATGTTAATATTCATAAGATTTCAATTGTACATTAAGGCTCTCCATTTATTTAATTTACTTCAGTAATATTTTGTAGGCTTCTGGATAGTAGTCTTGATTGTATTTTGTTGAATAAATAGGTAGAATATGTTTGTGTTTTTACTACTATAAATAGAATTATTGTATTGAGTTTGAATTGTTCATTGTTATACAGTTATAAATTGTACTTTTATATACTGACTTTGCTGACCACAAACTTTATGTATCTATTTATTAGTTCTAAGAGCACTTTTAGTATATTCTTTAGGGGATTTTTTTTGCATACTTAATAATGCTATTGGCAAATAAAGACAATTTTATTTTTCCTGTCCAATATAAATTTTGCTTATTTTTTTCTCTTTTTGTAGTGGTTAGCAGCTAATAATATGTTTAATATAAGAAATGAAAGTGGTAATTCTTACTTTGTTCCTGATTTTAAGGAAAATTTTTCTGTATTGCACCATTCAGCATTATAATAGCTGTAGTTTTTTTGTAGAACATGTAAACAAAAAGAAATTATTTCTTCAGAGTTTACTATAATAATGGACTTATCCACCATCAATTGTCTGGCAGGAAGTCAAAGACATGCGGAGGAGTGGGTAAGCTTTATAATGGGTAATGGGAAGGCTTCACATACGCTTAGATTGGAGGGTTGTTGGTGGGATAACTGGATATGGGCTAAATAGAAATAGGACATTGTATGTGATTGATCGGGGGAGGTACCCGGTTTTGTGTTGTTGGTCCTGAGTTGGCAGTCAGGGCACAAACAGAGAAGCTGGAAGTCATTGAAAAAGTCGTGACCATTCTGAGCGTATCACTACAGAGGTTTTGGTTTTGCTTATTGGGTTGGTTGCTGCAACCAATGTTCCATTGTAATATATTGCCCTCCCTTTTAGACATTCTTTCACATGTGAGAGGTTCACCAGCTCAGAGAAGACTAGAAATCCAGATTTTCACCGCAAGAGGCTTTTTCACCTCCTTTGTCAATTATATCATGAGATTTGATCTTTTTTTTAGTTAAATAATCATGGCAATCATCTCTAGAAAACAGCTAAGAAGAAACAGAGAAGATTCTGAAGGGAAGGGAAGAGCATCATGATAGGTACGCCAAAACAAGGACAATTATTAGTCCCTGTGAAAACAGGAACAGCCCCAACAGCCCAACTCATATCAAGGAAAAAAAACCCTATTGCCCATGAGGATCAACCTTAAAGAGCCAAATTGCTTATCCCTTCAAATAATGTACAGCTCATGCTTCCTCACCTAATTAATTGGCCCAGTGGATCTGAGTTCCATTTAGAAGATAGGTGGTATCATTAATAACTTCTGCCAGAGTTAGTAATCAATGTTTTGCAAACTTTTCTGTTTTTATGATTCCTACCATTACAGACTCTGCTCTGGCTGCTTGCATAAATAATAAGGCAGTAACTCCACCATGTAGACAGACTGAGTAATCAAGTGTGGTTTTACTTTGGGGTTAGAAATTTCTGGTCTTGGTGATTTATAGAATGAATGTCTCTGTGTGTTGACAAGACTAGGAATACTATTCCTAAAGTACATGATGTGTTAGCCTAAGGCAAACCGGGTCACGAATTCTTACTTCAAAGGAAGTAGTAGCCATTAAGTATACATAGAGTTAAAGGGAAAAAGAAGTTTGAGACATGAAAGGGTAATCAGTACCTTACATTATATGGTTACATGTTTGGATCTCTATATGTATCTTCCAGATGGCAAGTATTTGGCCCATCACCTTACGAAAGTGTTTGATAAATAGATTGTAATAAATTTTAATCAAGAATTGTTTTTTGTTTTCTTTTCTGCCCCTAGGAGATATATACCAGCAATGTCACAGTTTGATTCATTTAAGACCATATGTCCATGTTAGTGCAAGTCGAAATGCCATAGCTGAAATTCCCTATGGACTAGTTTGATAAAATCAGAATTCCTCAGAAGTTTTTGCATGTGGGTCTGGTGATGGATGATATGTCTAGCAGCAAGTTGATTGAGGAAAGGGTCAACTGTTTGGGAGAACATAGTAATGGTATTAGAATGGATATTTTCTAATCTAATAATTATAATAAAAAGGAAAGAAAAGAGAAATAGGGCAATCATCTATGGATAGATGACAACCAGGGGTCTATAAAAAATGGAAAGAATGGTATGGGCAGGCAGATAATAAAGAACAATACTGTAATTAGCCAAGGATATTGATCCCAATATCTTGGGTGAAAGCTGTAAATTGTGAATAAAACTTTTAAAAAATGAGAAAAAAATGAATGTCCACTAACAGCAGAAAAATTGTGGGCTACTCATTCAATGGAATACTAAGATGCACGTAAATTAAATTATTCTGAGATTATTAATTAGAGAACACAAAATAGCCAAATAAATCTTGAAGAGGAAAAATTGTTTATAAGTATTCTTACTATTTAATATCAAAACTTTATTAAGATACAGCAAATCACAGTGTTGCATTTATGCAAGAATAAACAAAAGAATACATAAAAATTGATTAGGGGGTTCACACGACAGTCAGATCCATGCATATGTGGACATTTGACTTTTGTCAAAAGGGACATTCCACTTCAGTGGGTAAATGACAAAAATGATGATCTATTCAATAAATGATGTCCTATTGACTGTAAGTCTACATGGAAAAAATGAATCAAAGTTTTACCTTCTAACTCATAGCATCACAAAATCAAATCCGTGTTAATTGTAGATGTGAAAAGCAAAATAATATCTTACAGAATATAGTATAAAATTGTGCTTGAACATAGAATAATAAGTTAAAAATTCAGAGTCCAATAGAAACATATATAAGACACCTAAAAAGACATAAAAAATAAACTCTTCATCTAGTTAACAAACATATGAAAGGTGCCTGGGGCTATTAGATAATTAAAGGACTGAAAAGTCAAGCCATAATGAAGCATCACAATATACTATTTTTTTTTTCTTTTTTTTACATGGGCAGGCACCGGGAATTGAACCCAGGTCCTCTGGCATCGCAGGCAAGCATTCCTGCCTGCTGAGCCACCGTGGCCCGCCCACAATATACTCTTAATAGGACCAAACATTGACAAAGACATAGATAATACACAACTGGTAGGAGGGTAAATTGGTACAACTCCATTGGAAAATGTTTTGATATAATTTCTTATTATTTGACACCCACATACAACACACATATGGATGGATGCATGTAGACATGTGTGTATTTGTATTTGCATACATAGATATCTCATGTATTATCAACTTAAATCTTAGGAATAAACACAATAGAAATCTGTGCGCACTGAACAGAGGCATGAAAAAATGTTCATAACAGTACTATTCATGATCGCTCTAAACTAGAAACAGTCCAGTAGTAGAATATATAAATAGTGTTTCAGTGATAGAATATGTACTATAAAGCAATAAAGTATCAGAATGATAAAATGTTAGAACAACATGCACGGATCTCAGAACTGTATTGTTGAGCAGAAGGAGCAAAAGGTAAGAAAATCCGAACTGTATGTTTCCATTTATAAAAAGTTTAAGAAACAAACAAATAGGCAAAACCTACCTCTGTTTAGAATGTCAGGATGATGGTTACTTTTGGCAGGAAGGGATGGCATACTTCGGGTCACAAGAGTTATTCAGGGATGCTGGCAATATACTATTTTCTGACTGGATAGTAATAATTTGGCTTCTTTTGTGATAATTAACAAAGCTGTATATTTATGCTTTGCGTACTTCCTTAGTTATGTTATACTCTACTTTTTTAAAAACATAGTTAATCCAAGAAAGGTCGATGAAAGATTGAGTTGAGATGGAAAATTTACACCTTATGACATAGAAGAAATAAATCATAAGTTAGGATAGAACAGTTCAAAGCACAGGTGGGGAGAGGATTATTAGATGAAAGACGTAGTCTTTCAGGAACAAGGAAGGTATGGATATGAAGAGATGTATATAGATGTTTAGAAGTTTTTATATGGTACTTGAGATAATTGAATCATGTACCCCCCCAAAAGAGCTTAATCTGTGCTTCTGTGGGTGTGAACCCATTTGTAAATAGAATCTTCGAATGTGTTTTAAGGTAAATTGGGAGTGAAATCTTTTTTGAACAGGATCTTTGAGATCCTATTTATGTACAGCCAACTGAATCAGGGTTGGTCTTAATACTTATCACAAAAGAGAAAGCCACAGAAAGAAGCCAGAGTCAGTGGAAACTGGAGAAGAGATCTCCAGGCAAAGGAAGGCCAACATGCAAACCAAAGAGCCCCAAGGATGGTGGGAAGCCAGTCCCCAGTTGTAACAGATTTCAGAGAGAAAGCATGGCCTTACTGACACCTTAATTTTGGACACCTAGCTTCTGAACCTGTGAGACAATAAATCCCTGCTGTTAAGCCAGCCTGTATATGGTATTGGTCATGGCAGTCCTGGCAAAATGGCTATACTATGCATAGCACTTTTCTTTTTCAAGTTAAGAGGCATGAGCATCTGCTGAGAGTGAATAGAAGGAGAGGAATCAAAAGTTTTAAAAGTTTAGGGAATTGTGCCAAGAGTTCATAATATTACATTAGCTTTAGAGAAGTTTAATTAATGTGAACTGGAATAATTCTTTATTATAAGTGAACATTTGGGAAAATATAAAAATGGAAAATCACAAACACACACAGGAATACCTGAAAAACTGAGAAACACTAAGTGGAATGATGGGGCGGCTGAGTGCAACTGATTAAAAAATATATAAGATATAATGTCAGACTCCAATTTACTAATTTAGGAAACCCAATAAAATAAAAAATGAAGAGTCCATGCAGCATGATATTTAGTTCTTCTTGGTTTTATTTCAATAAAAGAGGAATCTGAAATATTGTGACATATTATTATTGTTTTGTTTGTTCGTGAGTTTTTGGTTTAGGTTTGGGATTCTTTTTTTATTATGTATTTTTCCATTTGTGATACCTGAAACACCAACTCTTGGTTGCATGTTAAAATGTCCTTATATTACTTTTAAAAATATTTTTGAAAGTACCTTAATTATTAGCAGATTTATTCAAAATTAAGTACTGTATTTTTGTCTTCTAAAGAAAACAATTATATATTTTTAGGCAATGATTGACCTTGAAAGCACAAAATATGCACAGAGGACACATAATTTTCAAACTGAATCTAATTGTTTAACTGTTGTTTAATTCATTTAATCATTTTTCTTTTGAGAGAAAGAAGTATATTGAATAATTAGGTAAAAAATTCATTCATTAGCAACAAACATATTTATTTGGTGATTTTGTATGCAAGGCAGAATATCATAGTTTGGAAGAAACATATTCCCTAGCTAAGAAATCTAATTAAAATATATGCCTTAGTTCAACAATAAGAATTCAGTACATGTATTTCGATAGAAATGGGATTTTAAATTTGTCAATAGTTGCTTTCTGAATTTATTATAAGTAGGAAAAGAAAAAAAGAAGCAATCTACTTTCAAAATAAAATCTACCTGACCAGATCTCATGAAATTTTGTAGACCATATTAAAATAGTCTTTGCCTTGATTGTTTAAAAATTAACTTTTAAAATTATCTATAGATATTAGTACATATATTTAGGAAATTTATGGCAATATTTCACATGTCTATGCAACTAACCTATATCTACTATGTCTGTTTATTTTATTTATCTATGCAACACCTATACTATATATATTATATATATCATATATTAGATATCAATATTAGCTATCTTAGCTAAACTGTCTATACTTTATCTATATCTAGAAACATCATATAAATCTATATCCAGACTGTGTGTCCATTTAAGCAAACGAGTGAAATTCGTAATGATTCAGGGAGTTTCAATTATTGAAACACATATACTTTCCTAACAGAGTAGTTTCATATATGGCTTTCTTCTAAGTGGAAATTTGTGGTCTACCTTTCAAAATAGCTCCACAATTTACCTTCAGAAAGTATTACCAGGAACAGTATATAGTGAATATTTCATATATTGAAATTCTTAATTTGCTTCACTTTCACTGATGGAGCCTCTTATACATAAAACTAATATTAAGGGCAATTATTGTTCAAATGTATCTTAAATAGATATTGCAATACCTTTGATGTGAAAGCTTGAAAGTAATGAAACAAACTGAACAAAATGTTCTACATTTAAACATGAAAAAAAGGACACATTTCATCCTGTGTATTTAAATACTTGCTTTTAAATAATATAATTAAATGTTGTTAGACTCTTGTTTCTCCCAATTGCATTGTACTTGTGTCAGAAAATGGATGTGTGCTTTTTCTCGTTATCACACAAACAAAAAATTAAATAACAACAAAAAATAAGGGTGAAAGTAAATGCTAAGCAATTCATCATTTAAATTAGAAAAACATTGACACAAAATTATTTTTAAAAATGCAATGTAAAGAGAATAGTTAAATCTGCTGATTGCATCATGAATTATTTATCAATACTTAAAAGGACACAATCAGATCAAGGTATGTGTATGTGTCTCAGAACCTCAAAGGTAAAACTTTATATATATGAAAGCATTGAAAGATAAGGAAAAAGGATGATCTTATTAAAATATTTTCCTGACTAGATATCAGATAATAATTTTGCAAAATTTGCATACAAATTGGAATCCAGTTGGAGAATTTGCTACCAAAAAAAAAAACTTGAAAAAATTCTTAAAATCCATCCCCTCCAAATTTTGAGTATACAAATTGTATCTCAATAAATCTGTTAAAAAATTTCATAATAATAATAATGCAAAGGGTATAACTTTTTAATTAAACATTCTGTTTGTACTGTCAACATTTCAAAGTTTTATGATTAAGACTAAATAAAGTCTAGTCAAATATGGATTTTATTGTTTCTAAAGTATAAATTTTATCTTTAATCCATCCAATGTTGTTTTGATACAACCAGCATGCAAGTGCATCTTTGTTTGAGGAGGTACATGATACAAAAACTTGAAAATTTTTAATAATATCATATTGATCATGATTGTGCAGACTTTTTCTTTCTTAGGTTCTTCTGATTTTCTATACAGTTTTATCTTTAGTTTGCTGTACTTTGTTAATTCACTGGTTCTTTGCAAATTGTATCATAACGGCCTATAATATTACAGCCATAATTGTCTAGGAACTGGACTATATATAGTCTCACTGGGAGAGAAAAATTATTCTAAGATTTAAAAAAAGTTAATTCTGCTGTAGGACAATTTGTGCAATTGTTTAAAATTAAATTAAATATAGAATTTATATAAACACCAGTATAGGCAAATTTATTGAAAAACCCAAGTGTTTTGCAATAGTATGATCTGCTCTACCAACTTTCAAATGGATACCAGTATTTTCTTAAATCCAGTTAGAAACTTGGGTTTGCTTCCTCCGATTCCTTATTCAATAGTGAACTCCTTGTAATCTCCCTTTTGAAATGCACACACCAATTTAATAGTCTCAACGCCCCTAGAGTTTGCTCAGTTCAAAAGGAATTTAATATTTTCTAAATAATAAGCAGAAAAAATTAGTCCATATCAGTGATTATTTCTTTTTTTCCACAGCATGTTGGTATCCAGACATGTATTTTTCCAAGACCTTCCTATTCCTAGTATTTCCTTGCTGCATCTGCAGTGAGCTAGCATACATGGACAAGGAATTTTAATGATCATCTAATATTCATATGATTCATCATTATTTTCCAAATCACACCTCGCCTGTATTTGAGTCATAGCCAAAACATACCATGATTCTCCTGGTAGCTCAGCTTTGTTTGGGGCTGATTTATTGTGAAATGTTTACTTAATTTAAAATCTCTTCTTATCTTAACTAGATTATTAGAACACTTTGCCTCAGGGTTCTTAGATTTCTTCTGCAATTGTTTTCCACTTTTCTCCTACTATTTTTTTTTATGGCCTAAAGAGTTTTTCCAAAGTCACACAAAATGGATCTTTATAGCACAATTCTAAAATGGTCATCTACCTTCCCCAAATATGTATAAAAAAGAAGACATCTGGTAAAAACATAAAACAAAAAAGCAAGAAAGAAAAGGAAAAGGAAAAGGAAAAGCAGTATTACCCTATTTTCTAACATGAAAATAAAATTGTAAATCTTAAGAAGCATTTTAAAGCTGAATTATGTTTGTCGAAGATGATATTTTACTCTACATATCATAGTTTATAGAAGTTATTTTTATCTAAACAAAATGTATTTTATGATAATAAGCCATATGAAATCCAGCAGAAAATTATGTTGGCTTGTTATGGCTTACTTAATGATTTTATTAATATGCTTATTTTATTGACCAAAACAGAACTCATATTAGCAGATATATAAAACATGAACATCTACTTATTATGCTGTTCAAATGGAGTTAGTACGGAAAGAATACTAGATTGGAAAACAATATCAAAATTAATGTCTATCACAAATACATACCATCAATGTTGCTAGCAGGACAAAAGGAAATGAAGAGTAACTGAAACCTCCTGCAACCAATATTGACTTTCATAATAATATTTCTTTCCTGGGTCATGGCATTTAATTCTAAAAAATGCCATGATGAAAATCAGTAAGGGAAATTATACTATGACATAATTCTGGTCTATTGACATCATCTTAAATATGCTACACTCATATTTTATAGTTTAATGGCAGGGTATTTGAAATTTGTTTAAATGTACAATCATGTTGAGCATCCTTATAAAAAAATAAAGTGGTGCTGTTCATAGCATTCACAGAGGATGCATCAGTGCAACTCCAGAGGATATTCTAAACAAATATGGAAGAGTCATGCTGAGGGGAAGTTGAGAAAAATAATTATTTGAGACAACACTCAACAGATGAGTGGAATTAATTAAGCTTCTTCATCCTCCTCCTGCTTCTGTTCCTTTCTTCTTCCCTTTTCCATGCCTATAGGATCCAACCAAGGAACACAGATAAGTGATATGCATCAAGTATAATAAAAATAAGGTCTCTGGCAAAATGAAACATCTAAATTCTGCTTATAAAAGGCATCTTTTTGGGGCAGTGCAATGGTGGCTCAGTGACAGAGTTCTCGCCTGCCATGCTGGGGACTTGGGTTTGATTCCTGGTGCCTGCTCCTGTATAAAAAATAAAATAAATTAAAAAAAGGCACCTTCTTCTACCAGTCAATGGCCAGCCTACTTTGTGCCAAGTGCTTCCATAATTTCAGATTTTTGTCAAGCTAAACTTAAGTTATCTGTATTTTTTAAAAGTAAATAGTGAAATAATCAAACATTGGCAATGTTCTCAAATAAAAATCAAGCCCCACAGAAATAAAACAAAACAAATGAAAATCATTGTGCTGGCCAACACTGTGAAAGCCAGAATAATTTGGGAATTGTATTTATCTCAAGTGCTGTAAATTTATAATTTCTATTTCAAAAGTTAGGTAATAGACTAAACCATTGAGATGATCTAGCATGTTTTAAATGTGTATGTAGCATTTGCTAAATATATTGCTTGTACATAGTAGCTTCCTTACATTTTGAATGGTGAAAATAATACATAGAGTATTGAATATTAAGTGGAAGACTGATAATAAAGCACATTGTGTAATGCTTAGCATATAGTAGTATTCAATAAAAAATATCTATTATTATTGTTTTCCAAATAAACCTACATAAATGTCCTAAAATTCACAATCCCATTAAAAAATGACTTATATCTAGCTGCATGCCATATGCTACTTCTCAGAAACTAATATGCAGTATACAGCTAAATTAGGCATTTATTTATTTATTTATTTACTTAAAATTATAGTTTTTATTATAGTAAAGGTACAAATAAGAAGCCAAAAGAAGAGATGCATAGGGTGAAGTCTTTGAGGGTCTGAAATGCAAGCTGTTCTAGTTTGCTAGCTGCTGGAATGCAATATACCAGAAATGGAACGGCTTTTAACAAGGGGAATTTAATGAGTTTTTAGTTTACAGTTCTAAGGCCGAGAAAATGTCCCAATTAAAATGAGTCTATAGAAATGTCCAATCAAAGGCATCCAGGGAAAGATACCTTGGTTCAAGAAGGCCAATGAAGTTCAGGGTTTCTCTCTCAAGTGAGAAGGCACATGGCGAACACAGTCAGGGCTTCTCTCTCAGCTGGAAGGACACATGGAGAATACGGCGTTATCTGCTAGCTTTGTCTCCTGGCTTCCTGTTTCATGAAGCTCCCTGGGAGGCGTTTTCCTTCTTCATCTTCAAAGGTCACTGGCTGGAGGACTCTCTGCTTCGTGGTGCTGCAGCATCCTCTGCTCTCTCTGAATCTCTCATTCTCCAAAATGTTTCCTCTTTATAGGACTTCAGAAACTAATCAAGACCCACTCAAATGGGTGGAGACATGTCGTCACCTAATCCAGTTTAACAACCACTCTTGACTAAATCACATCATCCAGGGAGATGGTCTCATTACAGTTTCAAATATACAGTATTGAATAGGGATTATTCTACCTTTACAAAATGGGATTTATATTAAAACATGACTTTTCTTAGGGGGCATACTTCCTTTCAAACCAGCACACAAGCTTTCCTGGCTTAGCAATGTGTCTTCTCAATCATGGAAGTTCCTCTGGGTTTCGAGTATCCTGAGTTGATATGGCAGTCTCATTATGTATTATTATTTTTTTAATTAATTTTTTTATTTGTTACCTAACCAAATACAAACAAACATTCTTATCATATGATCATTCTGTCCTTGTTATATAAATAGCTCACATTACCATCACATAGTAGTATATTCATCATCATGATCATTTCTTAGAACATCTACATCAATTCAGAAAAAAGCAATAAAAAAGAAAACAGAAAAAAATGCATACATACCATACCCCTTGCCCTTCCCCTTCACCGATCACCAGCATTTCAATCTACTAAATTTATTTTAACGTTTGTTCCCCCTATTATTTATTTATTTATATTTTTAATCTCCATGTTTTACTTGTCCGTCGATAAGGTAGACAAACGGAACATCAGACACAAGGCTTTCACAATCACACAGTCACACTGCGACAGCCGTATCATCATACAATTATCTTCAAGAAACGTGACCACTGGAGCACAGCTCCACATTTTCATTCCCAAGAGAACCTCTTCTGTTGCTCAGATGTGGCCTCTCTCTCTCCACCGACACAGCAAGCAAACTCACTGCCATCCCCCTCTCTACATGGGACATGACTCCCAGGGGTGTGGACCTTCCTGGCAACGTATGACAAAATTCCTAGAAGGAGCTGGAACTCAGCATCAAAGGATTGAGAAAATCTTCTGAACCAAAAGGGGGAAGAGCGAAATGAGACAAAATAAAGTGTCAAAGGCTGAAAGATTCCAAACAGAGCCGAGAGGTTATCCTCGAGGTTATTCTTATACATTAAATAGATATTACCTCTTTAGTTAAGGTGTGATGGAGAGGCTGGAGGGAACTGCCTAAATTAGACGTTTAGACATTGTATGTCTCTTATTCGTCTGTGTAAATTTCAAATTGATGTCTTAGCTTTTCAGGGCTGCCATGAGAAATGCCATACCCGGGGTGTGTAACCACAGTAATTAAATGCCTAATAATTTTAGAGACAAGAAGTTGGAAACCAAGCAATGATATGCCCTTGTTTTCTTCTCTGAAGTGTGTAGCAAATTCTTGGGCTCCTTGCCTTGAATATCAGCCTTTTATCACATGAAGATCATTCTTTCCTTGTGTCTGCTCTTCTAATTTCCACTGACTTCTGGCTTTCCCCTGTGATTTTCCCTTTTTAAGAATTCTTGTAATATGGATTAAGAGTAATCTTGATTGAGCTTGCTAGACCTAAATTAGATCTTGGAAGGTCCTATTCACAAAAATCTACTCCCTGACACTTTAACAAATTCAGAATTCCTATTTTTCAGATAGGTTCACATCCACCAGAAATACGGATTAAGAAATTGCAAACATGATTCAATTTACCACACCAGTAATCTAAAATTCTCAACTAATTTTTAGTTTAAAATATTATGTACTGAATAAGAGAAGAAAATATAATGGGTATTTCTAAATTAAGAAAAATTACTAACTATGAAATCCTTCTTATGACCCCCTCCCTGTTCAACCCCACTCTCTAGCTACAGAAGAGCTGTTTCATTTATACTTTTCTTGTTGGAAGGAGAAAAAATCTTATGTATTTTAATATTGTTCTACCACTAGTAGTAACCCTAGTACACACATAATGTTTTCTTGTGTTTTTAACTCAATATTTTGTATTTGCTTTTTGATTCCAACTTTTGTGATTCATCTGTATTCTCCCATATTTATTATGACTGATGAAATCCATCTATGATATATTTCCATTTATGTCATGAGCATTTCTTTTCCATTTTTCATTACTTCATATATGGGTAATGTGTGGGTTTTGTTTATTCCAACAATGTTTCTACAAGCATTCTTACCAATTTCACTATATTTACATGTATGAGAATTTCTCCATGATATACACTTACAGGTTACTAGCTGGGTCAGTAGACGCTGCACATCTCAATTTCCCAGATCCTTCCAAGTTCTGCAAAGTGGTTGTACCATCTGTGCTTCCATCAGCACTGTAAAAGTATCTCTGCAAAACATTTTCATAAGCCCTGGTATTTATCATGCATTTTCTCATTTGCCAACCTGATTGTTAATTAAATTCAATATGCATTGATGCATCATCGGATATTGTGGTAGTTAGATTCAGTTGTCAACTTGGCCAGGTGAGCGTACCTAGTTTTGTTGCTATGGACATGAGCCAATGGTACGTGAACCTCATCTGTTGCTGATTTACATCTGCAGTCGGCTAGGAGGCGTGTCTGCTGCAATGAAGGATGTTTGATTTAATTGGCAGGTGCTTAAATGTGAGAGCTCAATGTAGCACAGCTCAAGCAGCTCGGCATTCCTCATCTGAGCACTTGCAGGCCTTTGGAGATGCAGAAAGAAGTCACCCCAGGGAAAGTTGTTGGAACCCAGGGTCCTGGAGAGAAGGCCAGCAGAGACCATCCTGTGCCTTCCTACGTAAGAAAGAGCCTCAGTGGAAAGTTAGCTGCCTTTCCTCTGAAGAACTAACAAAATAAATCCCCTTTTATTAAAAGCCAATCCGTTTCTGATGTGTTGCATTCCAGCAGCTAGCAAACTAGAACAGATATAGTAATGATTTTTCTTTTATTTCTGCAAATTGCATGAAATTTAGCCTATTTTACTATAAGGAATTTCTTCCTTTTTTTTATTGTATTACCAATGTTTTTTGGATGCACATAAAAACGCCTTTTTGGGTTATGTGTGTTACAATTTTTTCTTCCATGACAGTTTTCACAATTTTTGACAATGTATTCTGAAGAATGATGCTTTGAAATTTCATATTATCCCATTTGTTAATATTTTCATTTGTTCTGCTCTCTTGGCATCCTAAAAATGAAGTTAATTGATAGCCCAAGCTGACAGACATTCTACTCTATTTTCCACTGTATTTTCCTCTAAAATTTTTCAAACATTCAACTTCCTCTGTGTTGGGGATTGAATCACACCCCCCACAAAAGGTATGTTTAGGTCCCAAACCCTCGTCCAGTGGGTATAGATCCCTTTGTAAATAAGACCATTGAAAATGTTAATTAAAGTTTGCCAAAGTAAATGAATGTGGGCATTATTTCAGTACGGCTAGGTCCTTACAAACAAAGGGAATTGGACACAGAAGTCATGGAGAACAGCCAGAAGCTGTATGTTAAATAAACAAAGAAGAAGATTCCAAGAAGTGCATTGTCATGTGACAGGAAGTCCAAGGAACCTCAAAGATTGCTGTCAGGCCAGAAGATACCAACCTTGGATGAAAGCAAGTCTTATAGCTTCTGAAACCATGAGCTAATAAATACCTGTTCTCAAGCCAATCCACCATATGGTTGCTCTTTTAGCTGCTAGAAACTCATTAATTTTGGGTACCAGCAGTGGGGTGCTGCTATTGCAAATAACTAAAACTGTGGAAACACCTTTTAAATTGGGTTATAGAGAGAGACTGGAAAAATTTTATGATGCTTAATAGAAAAAACCTTGCTTGTATTGAAGGGACTACTGGTAGAAATGTGGATGTTTAAAGTACTTCCAATGATGCCTTAGAGAAAAATGTTGAACGTGGTATTGGGAGTTTGAGGAAAGGTGATCCTTGTTATGAAATGATAGAGAAGTTGACAAAATTGTGTTCTAATACTGGACTATAAGTGGAACGTCTAAGTGATAAATGTGGATATTGAGCTGAGGATATTTCCAAACTAAGTGTGGAAAGTAAGGCCTGGTTTCCCCTTGCAGGTTTTATTAAAATGCAAGAGAAAAGGAATAATCTGAGAATTAAACTCACAAGTACAAAGGAATCAGCAACTGATGCTTTTGAAACTTCTCAATCTATCTAAGATACATTGTTCTGAGATTAGGACAGAAGTGACTCTATTAAGGGCCTCCCTGAGCTTTCATGCAGTGGCTCATAAGAGAACAGGGTTGAACTGAACAACCATTTGCTTAAGAAGATGTGGTTGAACATGGATCCAGTCAGCCATTTCAGTGGAGGTCAGGAATGGAAATGCAGTTACACAGGACTTTCCATTGTGGAAATCCCTAGTGTCTGATGGTTTGTAACCCCTGGAATTGCATGCAAGGCCAACAAGTTTTTTCCAAGATTTATATAACCAGAACCACTGCCAGCCAGGACTAAAAGGGACAGACAAAAGATGAATTAAAGGAAGAATGGCTTCAAGGGCAGAACCATGGAAGCAGAGGTCTGGAATGAAAAGACCTCGTAGGGCCGAGAGAGTGGTTCCACCCATGTTTGTGAGAAGGGCAGACATGCCTGCCCCATGTGCTTGGTGGGACCAGGCTCTGCAGCCAGTGGTTCAGGGAGTGTGCTGTCATCTCAAAGCTCAGATATGGTGGGGCTTGTGAACTAGCATTCACAGAGCTTGGCCACCATGGAATGCCCTTCCAATGTTCTGGGAGAGCAGAGCACTATACAAGCTCTTGGAAGGTGTGAGGCTGCCCCTCCATCAGGCCTGAAGTACAAAATATCAATCCACAGATTACTCTCAGACCTTGAAACCTAATGGAACTTGCCTGCTGGTTTCACGCTTGTTTGAGGACTCTGAGCCCTGTTTTCTTTCCATTTTCTCCCTACTGGAATGTGAATGTATATCCTACGCTTGTCACACCATTGTTATTGGGAGCAGATGCAATTTTCTAGGTTTCATAGGACCACAGATAGAGAGGAATTTTCTTCGAGGATGGTCCACATCCTTAACTGATTTTGATGAAACTGTGTACTTAAAAGTTTTGCTAAAATTGCTTAAGGCTTTTGGAATGCTGTGATAAAATGAATGTATTGTGCATTTGAAAAGAACATGTCTTTTTTGTTGTCCAAGGGTAGAATGTTAGGGACTGAATTATGTTCCTCACAGAAAGCACGTTCATGCCCACATCTCTGGTCCTATGAGCGTAGACTCATTTGTTAAAAGGGTATTTGAAGAGGTTATTAATTAAGATGTGGCCAAGTGAAAGAGGGTTGGCTTTAACCTAATATATCTTAAATCCTGATAAGCAAAGGAAGTCAGACACAAAAGGGAAAGACACAGGGAGCAGCCAGAAGCTGGAAGTTGATGGAACATGGGAGAGGAAGGAGACTATATGACCATGTTCATTGCCATGTGACAGAAAAGCAGAAGCGCCATAATAGCCTGAAAGCCAAAAGATATCCAAGCCTTCTAAGTGTAGATACCACGAACCAATAAATTTTTTCTGTTAAGCCAACCCGCTGTCTGGCATTTTTTTAGTGCCCAGGAAACTATAACACTTTCCTGTTTTTTCCAGATGTCAAATTACTCTCTCCATGTAAAAAATCTTCCCAGGTAAATTTTTCTTTAGATTTAGTGAAATTATAATCTGGAGACATGTCACATTTCAATATTGGAGGGCTCCATTAAAAATATCTTTTTTCAATTCATTTTGGTCTATTCTTCCATATTTCAATTTCTGTCCTGATTATAAAAAAGCATAAATACTGAAAAATTATTTGTTGATTACCTTATTAAGAAACTGTGATGCTGTTTCTAAAGTGGTAGTTCACCAAATGTATATTAGAGTTCCAATTCCTCCACGTCCCTGCCAGAACTTGGAATGGTCAACTCTCTCTCTCTCTCTTTTCCCCTTTTTATGCATGCTAACAGATATCCACAATACACCCAGATGACTAACAATACTGAATATCTTTTTATGAAATTATGTGCCATCTTTGTCCTCCATTGTGATGTGTCTGTTCAGATTTTTGTCTTTTATAAAAGCTATAACAAATTGGTAGTTAATTTCTTATTCTTGAGTTTTGGCAGTTATTTATGTATTCTTCATAAAAGTCATATCTGGTGACTGTAAGACCACCCACAGGCCATTGCATTCATTAGAAGAATTCACAGAACTCATAAGGTTTATTATATTCTAATGGTTACGATTTATTACAGTGAAAGGATGCATATGAAGATGAGCAAAGGGAAAAGGTGCAAGGAGTGAAGTTCAAGATACAACTTTCCAGGTGCGCCCTTCCTGTGGAATCACATGGGAAGACACTAAATTTACCCAGTAATTATGTGACAACATGCATGAAACTTTGCCTCAAAATTGGAACACTTAAAATCTGAAGCTTTGGTGTCCAGGACTTTTATTGGGAGTTTAAACATGTAGACATGTGACACCTGTGTGTCTGACTAGCTACTGAGACTCTGGTATCCCTCAGAAAAACAAACAAGCAATGGAGTCACTGTAATCATATCATTAGGATAAATATTTCTGGCCAAAGTGACACAGCATCATTCAAAGCCTCAGTTATTAGCATTCCCATAATACTGCATAGTCCAAGACTTAAAACTCAAAAAATATTTTCTTAGCATGAACATTCCAAGGGCTTATGATTATTTCTAAGGAGCAAGCCAAGAGGCAGTCTTATAGACAAAATATTCTGTGGGATACGCATTTTGAGTAAACCAGAGATACTTAATTAATCATTTTGTTCCCAATCAGATAAAAGTGCAAAAGGTTGTGTAAAGTTTTCTCACAGGCTGTGGCTTTTCTTTTCATTATTCTAAAAATGTATTCAGAAGAGTAATGCTTTCAATTTTTATGAATTACACTAGATTCGTTTACTTTTCTTTTGTGAATTTTGCTTTTAATGCCATATGTAAAAATTATTTGCTAAACCAAGATGAAAAAGATTTTCTCCTATGATTTGCATCTAGATATTTTATAGCTATAAGCAATTCTCATTTCTTTGTTATAGATTTTTACATGTGATGGAAAGAACTGATCAAACTTTGTTTCTTTTTCATTACACATGAATTCCCAATTTATTTCCAGATTTATTTTTCCAGATTTATCTTTTCAAGAATCTTCCATTTCTTGAAAGATTTATCCTTTCTCTACTAAATTGAATTGCACATTGATGAAAATAAATTTTTCATATTTGTGAGACTATATAGATTGTCTTTTCTGTTCCACTTGAGCTATTTATCCATCTTTACACCAATATCATGTCTTGATTACTCTATCCTTCTAGTAGGTCTTGAAATCAGGTAGTGTTAGCCTTCAATTTTGTTCTTCTTATTATTTTGGTATTCTAGGTTCCTTGTACTTCCATATGCATTTTTTAATTTTAAATCAACTAGTCAATTTCTACCAAAAAAAAAAGCTTGCAGTTATATTAATGGTATTGCATTGAACCTATAGATAAATAAGTAAAAATAACACAATAACAATATTGAGTCTTCTAAATGTGGCATTTATCTCCAAATGATATCTTTCATTTGAAATATCTTTAGAACATCTGGGTCTAGAAATCAGACTTTTAGCTATGGAGACAGTGAATACAAGTACAAATGATAACTGAGACAATTTCAGTAGCAGTATTCAGGGTGCCTGTACAGTGTGAAAGAGGAAAGCATTTAGGTCAAATTTCTGATTTAGTATCTGCACTTATAAAGAGATAAAAAGAAGATCAACTTAGGGGTGCAAGGGTAGTTCAGTGGTAGACTTCTCACCTGCTATTAAACAGAACGGGGTTCAATTCCTGGTCCATGAACTTCTCAACAAGCAAACAAATGCAAATTCATCAAATGATGCTGTAACAATGGAATACTCACATGGAAATATAATGAAATGTGACCCTGCCATATAGCATTAAAAAGAAAAGAGATCAACTTGCCAATGAATCTAAGAATTAGTGACCAAATCATGAGTTAAAGCAGGACACTATGATGTCACAGAAACTAAACTAAAAACCACTTCAAAAGTTGCTTTGGAGGGCAGGCCACGGTGGTTCAGCAGGCAGAGTTCTTGCCTGCCAAGCTGGAGACCGGGATTCGATTTCCCATGCCTCTGCCCACGCAAGAAAAAAAAAATGTTGCTTTGGAGAAATAAACATGAAAGTGATAAAATTATATCATTGGATTTAGCTACATTTTCTCATTGGGATATTACATCCTATATAAAAGTGTTTGTTTTTCAATCCTTTCATTCAGATATTACTTTATCTAGCAGTTCTAAGTAGACAGATGTTCTTAATACAAGTTAGTTCAATTATATTTTCAGCCAGGTACCTTATTCTGCTGAAAGCCAGAATAAGGCTATATATTTATGCTGGTTTCCTTGGAGAGTCAATATGTATTGTGTTTCTAAAATGGTTTTCTTTCGTTTAGTTTTGTATTGGAAGACAATTCTGGGTTTAGGAAATTGCATGCTGTTTAAGACATTGACATTTTTTTTCTCAAATATTGGCATTTTCTCATGGACCTCTGAAAATGACCTTGAAAATTTCTGATAGAAATCAACAGTCATGTTCAGAGCATAAGAATTAAGTGTCATCTTACACAATCTATTACTATTGAACTTATATGTGATTTTAATTACCACATTCAAATCACATAAGTTAACAAGCAAGGCAGGTTTAGACAAATATTTTGTTCTTACTCTGCATGGTTTGAGAATGTGCTTGAATATTTTCCCAAGGAAATGATTACAATTCAATTCGTTCCAACATTTGAACTAGAATGATATCATGTGAGTCAATTTGAATTAAAAATCATGTAGACACTTATAAAATGATCAGGAAATACTATTTGAGTTAATATATAGAGTTTTGAATGCAAGTAGCAATTTTTCACACTTTCAGATTTGAAATTCAACAGAAAATGGTTCAAATTTATCTATTTGCTTTGGAATGACAATGTCACAAATAATAGAAATAAAGCCTCATCCTATTTAAGGATGTAGAGATTTTATTTATAACATCTTATTTTGTTTATAATATTTGATTATATTGTAAAATATACCTAAAATAAATAATTTTTGATAAAATAAAGCCTTCAACTTGAAAGTCTTTAAAAGGGTATCCAGACATTACTCCAGGATGAGAACACAAGCCTATATATCCCCCATGGAAGTAAAAATTATATCAAGAATAAATATTATAGGATGGAAACAGCTACAACCTAAAATTTGGAAAATAGGGTATAACACTGCAGATCTGCTAGATCACAGCAAAGAGTGGCCAACCCAAACCACCAATGGTGCAAGAACTAAGCCAAATTCCCACAAGAGCTTGAGTGGGAAACTGTGCTGGTTTGAAGGTATTATGTACCTAAGTAAAGCCATGTCCTTTAACCCTCATTCAATATTGCTGGATGGGATCTTTTTATTGTTTCCATGGAGATGTAACCCACCCAATTGTGAGTGGTAACTTTTGATTAGATAGTTTCCATGGTGATGTGTCTCCACCCATCACCCATTCATGGTGGGATTACTTACTGGAGCCCTTTAAGAGGGAACCATTTTGGAAAAAGCTTTAGAGCATGCATAGCCAGAGACCTTTGGAAATGCAGAAGAAAAACACTCCCAGGCAATACTTATGAGATGAGGAGAGAAAGCTAGCAAATTTTACCATGTGCCACCACCCCTGCTGAGATAGAAACCCTGAACTTCATTGGTCCCTCCTTTTGAGTTAAGGTATTTTTCTCTGAATGCTTTAATTTGGACATTTTTACAGCCCTAGAAACTTAATAAATTTTACAGCCTTGCAACTTAATAAATTCCCTTTTTATTTTCTCAAATAACAATATTTGAGGAAAAAAATGTCAAAGTCTTAAACAATATGCAATTTCCTAAACCCAGAATTGTCTTCCAATAAGAAAAACATTTTAGAAACACAACACATATTGACTCTCCAAGGAAACCAGCATAATTCCTGGTATATTGCATTCCAGCAGCTTATACACTAATACAGAAACTCTCCCTGCTTTGTGCAACAAATTTCTGACCTAGTATTCTTTTTTTCTTTTCTTGATCAGTATTTTAAGGTATTTCTAAGGGTCTTGCAAAGTTACAGCAAACTGAGGAGAAAAAGTGAGCTCAGTTATCTAGAGATTAATCTATCTAGATGTCCAATTTTGGTCAGTTGTGGCTACCAAATATCAACTAAAAGAACCCTCTTTTATCTTAGATAGAAGTTCAGTTTTGTCTTCTACACAGCCACATACCCTCAGCTATGTATCCTCTAACTATGTGCCAAGATGTACTAAGCACTGTTGACATATTCATGGACGAAGAAACAGACACAGTGTTGGTTCTTACTGTACTTATAGTAAGAAACTATTAGAAAAAATAAGTTTATAGTTTAAAGGGGATATATAAAGTGTGTTAGTTAGATTCAGTTGTCAACTTGGCCAGGTGAGCATACCTAGTCTTGTTGCTGTGGACATAAGGCAATGGTACGTGAACCTCATCTGTTGCTAATTACATCTGCAGTTGGCTAGGAGGCGTGTCTGCTGCAATGAGTGACATTTGACTTAATTGGCTGGTGCTTAAATGAGGGAGTACAACGTAACACAGCCTAAGCAGCTCGGCATTCCTCATCTCAGCACTTGCAGCTCAGCCCAGACCTTTGGAGATGGAGAAAGAAGTCACCCCGGGGAAAGTTGTTGGAACCCAAGGGCCTGGAGAGAAGACCAGCAGAGACCATCCTGTGCCTTTCATGTAAGAAAGAACCTCAGTGGAAAGTTAGCTGCCTTTCCTCTGAAGAACCAACAAAATAAATCCCCTTTTATTAAAAGCCAATCCGTCTCTGGAGTATTGCATTCCAGCAGCTAGCAAACTAGAACATAAAGACATTAATTAAAAACAGAAAATTAATTGTAAAATTTATTTTCTAATGTGTCTGAAAGCAAAGCATGGCACTGAAAAATCATATAATAGGATAATTTGACATATAGATCATTAGAAAGGGAGTAATTATAATTGTGGCACATATGTTTTAGCCTGGGTAAGTAGGGAAAATAAGTAATTAGAAGGCTAAAGGAGAAGAGGAGATGCTAAAGTCAATATATGACAGTCTTCAAGGGGCCAAAAACTGTCCCAGTGCAAGTCTTGAAGAAGTGGTGATGCATAAAATGAGAGGTAGAGTTTGATATTATATTTTTAAATATCATAAAAATAAGTGTTCTCTAAAACAGAAGAAAGAAAGCGATTACAAATGTAGTAGACAAAAACTGGGAGTAAGGTATTGAAAAGATATCAATTTAAGTTAAGAATTACAGAGAATAATGACAGAGGTTTCAATGAAAAGACTGTCTCTGAAAACTGTCTTAGTTTTCCAGAGTTGCTATGACAAATACCACCCAATGGGTGGGTTGGTTTAAACAAGAATTGATTGGCTTGCAGTTCAGAGACCAGAAATCCAAAACCAAGATGTTGGCAGGGCTGTGCTTTCTCCCCGAGTGGAAGCGTCCCGGTGATGGTGGTTCTCCATCATACGGTAACATCCTTGGTTTCCTCCTGTGACTTTCTCTCATATAGGGCTTCTCTAAGTTTCTGGCTTCTGACCGTGTCTGAATGTCCCCTCTTTAAGAGCTCCAGTGTATTAAGGCATATTCTGATTCAGTTTGTCCACACCTAGAAAGGATCTTCAAAGGGCATGCTCATACATTAATTCACACATTGACTGAGCTTAATATATTCAGAGTTGCTACTTGTAAATGGGCTCACACCTGCAGGAATATGAGTTAAGATTTGATCATGTCTTTTCAGTGTACATCAAACAATCCCTAATAAAATTCAAAAGTAAAAGTTGCCATAAGTGGTAGGAGACCAAAGGTTTGAAAGAATATCTGTATATATATAGTTTGATATGCACATATATCACAAGCAATGATTCAGCAAAGTTTGTTGTTGGAGTTTGTTTACATTAGATTTGTTTCTTTTTTTCCAGAAGGAAAGAGCAATAATAGCTCAGAATTATCAAATTAAAATCAAAAGAACATAGATCCACCCTTCTGATCTGATCACCAGGAATGCTAAAGGGGAAGGGTGCATGTGTGTGGAGTGGGTGAATAGGGAGGATGCCCATTCAAAGTGCTACTTAGGTATTAAAGTAATGACTTAAGAAGCTGCTGCCCCCTGGAACATCATTCAAAGTAAAGTCCTTCCAAGGATTTTGCTTAATGAACAGATACATAATGGTTGGACACATGGAAGACTGTTCAGTATCATATAAACTCAAAATGAGATAGTTGACAATTATGAGTATAGGTAATTTCTCAGCTGTTTCCAATATTCAAATTTTTCCTTTGGTGATATTTACCACATTACTAAAATTATTTTAATGGGAATTTTATTTCCTAAAAAGAATAAAGAAACATTCTTAGAAAGGTAATGGATGGATATTATGGCTAACAATATTTATTCAACATTATTGATAGATTTTGTCTACTGCCTTGATGTTTGATGATGTGCTACATATATACAGCTCAATGTGATCATTGCTTAACTATACGCTGTGGAGTCAACCTAGTTTCAACAAAATTAATTCTAATTTGGGGTATTTTATTTGTGCTTCTAGGTTAAATATGGCTTGAAGCTGATGAAAAAAACTTTAATTTGTGGCGATCACTGGACTATTGGTAGGAATGTTCTATTCAGAAATTTTTGCCCTATATCCATCTAATTTTAACATGTTTAATTCTAATCTGTCTTCCTATCTCTACAATATGACCGTGTAACATTTTTTGCTTCTTTTTTTAGGAATTTAAGGATATTTTTGTTTGAAATTTATTAGAGAACTATGATATATGTTTGTACCATCAGAATACTCTCAGAATCACTTTCTAAAATGAAAAGCAACCCCCAAATAACATATAACCAATTTCAGTCTTTCTCAATCCTCAACTTATTTTATCAACATTTTATCAGTGCCTTCATTTCAATTGATTTATATATTTTTGTAGGGATCGATCAATCTAGAACTGTCTTTGTAAGTGGCATATATGTGGAGGAAGTTACTACATGGTGCATCCTGGAACACAGGCTCAGGCACAGCAGAAACTTCGAGTAAATTACTGCTTTATTACTTCCACAGCATAAAGGGTCCTAAAGAGCAGAGGAAGAGATCCCATCAGGGAAGACAGCTGCTTGAGTTAGGCAAGTGGATAGTAGCTCTGCACACTCAGAGAGAGGAGACAAATCTGTGCTGCTAAAGGTGGGCTATTTGTATGACCCAGGGGGAGGGAGCCCCATCACTGAGACTTCCCAGCCTGATATGTAGTTGGGGTTAATAGTTCTTAGTTTGGGGGTTTCAGCTATGGCTGGGCTTTTTCATTAGACCTAACATCTCCTCTGAGCTGCATGGAAACATACTGAAATAATCTGCACACAATACAAAAGGAACACCGTAAGCAGGTGCTGGGAGATGGCCTCTAAGTGTGTCTGTGATTTCCCTAGCAATATCTTTATGAATAGGTGGTAGGCAAATAAGGTACAACAGCAAAGCAATCAACCACCAGAAACCTCCATCTAGTTTGTATTGATTGCTTACGGTTTCCTTTGGGGGTAAATGTAGGAATATCACAGCTACAAAAATGTTTATCTTTATTTTATCCATTTTAAATCGATTGTTATGATCACAGAGAGGTTTTCTCTAGAACGTCACAAGGCACCAACAATTATAAAACAATGATAGGATTTTGGGGGGAGATGCTTTGGGTGATTTTCTGAACCCAGTACATGATCCAGACCCATAACCATCTGCTGAATGGTCTACAGTTACTTTGGAGTTTATACAAATGAAAGACAAATATTTCTTTCTCTCAGATAACTGTGAGAGAACTAATAACTTCTACCATGGGCTACTTTATTAAAAATCTACATTGTGTGTATATTATTTCCACTGATTCAAAGTGTAGCAGAAAAGTAAATGGATAGTGCTTTTCCTTACAAACATTATGAAAATCAACAGCCTGTTTCCAAAACTAACTGCCTTAATGACTTTAAGAATGATTGCATTATCTTGTAATCTTTCAGTTTTTATCTCTGTCTAGTTCAGTGCCCTTAAAAAGTCTCCTGTTGAATTTTTAACCACTAGTTGTTCATGTGTTCAGTATGTTAAAATGTTTGGTCGTGAGAAGAGAGCAATCCCATCCAAGATGGGTATATAATTCATAGAATTATATAAGGCAAAATAACATATAGGACAAAATAATAATGAGAAATACACCTTATTAAAAAACCATTAAGAATTTCAAGATGGTGACATAAGAGCACTAAACCCAGTTCAGGGTCCTTCTTAGTGCAGACTCTTTTGTGACTGCACAGGTTGCATAAATATGAAGCCAACCCTGACCACATTCAGACAGATAAATCTTGCATATTATTAGAATTTAATAAAGGAGAAATTCATTCAATATTTTGTATAATTATGAATAAACAGGCAGTGATATAGGGATTTTTAAATACAAATAATATTTTTCGAAGAAGATCCTTGAAATAAAGAAATTATAATAATTTATAGTTCAATTTACATAATAATTCCATATAGTTTTATTAAGGAAATATGTAATTCCATTATTAATTTAGCTAAAAAGATCAAAATATAATGTGTAATAAAACGACTTTCTGTATTTTTCAGTTACTCATATTACACTAAACAAGAGAAAACCTGAGATCAAAGGAATGAGGGAATATTTTTAAACATTTAACCAGTATTTTCTTGCTGTTTTTGAAGCCTGTTTCAGCAGAGTGGGGGACTCACTACTCATCCACTTCTTGCTCAGGCAACCCAGTAACGTTATTTTCAAGTGGGTTGCAACTTCATCCAAAACACATTACAACAAGGAACGCAGCTAGTCTCACAGGATTTGACCTACATAAGAATTGGTAAAAGGGAAAAGGATTGTCCTTCTGCCTGGACTTTATTACTGTTCCTTTTGAATTCCCATGAATATTTACATGACCCATACATCTTACTCCATATTTCAAATTATCCAGTGAAATTAAGTTGAAGTATAATTGATAGTTGTCTATTCTGAATACATTTATATGTTGCAAATGCAGCTATATGTGTGTATTTTACAGCTGCACAGTTTCAAGAAGTGACTTATTTCTACCTGTTTTTTATTCACTTTAAAAAAAAATTAGGCTACTGATCCATATTAGAATTTAATTACACCAATTAGTACTGCCACATCAGACATATGATGTGCCTTCAATTAAGAAGTACCTAATGGATATTAGTACAATTTAGCTTCATAATTAGAGTTCTAAGAACAGCACAAATTAAACGTTATGATTACAAAACATTAAAAATATACTGGTGATATTAAAACTGAATATTTCATATTCTCTTTTTAAGTCGACTATTATAAAGAAAACTCAGGATTACATATAACACAGTGCTAATATTGGTGAAGCATTCTAAATTAAAAAGCTAAAACTGTGCATATATACACCTATTTATACATATATCATGATGAAATATTTAAGAAAATATTAAAGCTAACACTTATCTAATGAGTACTAAAGTTGATTATTTGAGGATTTCTTTTTGTTTGGGGGTGATTTTCCTTTTTTTCCATTTAAATACATGCTGCCTGTGGTTGTCATGAAATTGTACTGCTCAGAACTTCTGCATCAGGGAGCAGAGTTGTCAGGCAGTCCTATCTGCTGCTTCCTCTGGGTCCGTGACTGTGTTCGCACCAAGGTGATGTCCATGACTTCGTATGGAGCAGGGTAGGAATAGAGGCCATCCTTGGGAACTGTGGAACTCATCTAACAGAAGACTTTGCCTTGAGAATTCCGATTTGGTCTGGTCAAAATTTACTAGAATTGTGCTCCAGCCAGAGACTTTTTTGTCCCAGTCTTTCTTCCTTCTTTCTATCCTTTCACAGGTTGAGCATTGCATCACTAGCTGAGTATTTGAGAACTGCCTCCATTTATTCCTACTTTCTCTCTTTAATCCTTAAAGGCATTTCCCCCTTAGTCTTTTGCCTGATTAGTAAATTCTCAGCTTTGGTTTCTTGGAACACCTGTTAGGAAATGCACACAAACACATATATTTAAGAACTGTAAACATTATTAGAATAATAATTTTAAATATTATCTAAAAGGCTAATTTTTTTTAAAACTTTACCTTCTTATTGTAGATTACTTTGAATTTCCTCAAAAATAATTAAACAATATGTTATAGAAAATTTCAAATAGTCTACATATAGGTAATGGCAATTCATAGAAGTGCCAGTACTATATTCAAAATTAGAAATATGGTAATTTTCCCTACCTACCTGCTGGAAACTATATTTAAAGTAAATATGCCTTTTCCCCTGAAATGTACATATCAAAAATGAATGGAGATTCCATTATGACACTTAAAACAAATTGATCTCTATCACTTTCATTAATTTATGTGAAAATAATAACATTAACAAAATGTGTCCATTAAAAAATATAGTTTTGCTACCATTTTAAGTACCTTGTTTCATTATGTCAATTACTAATTATAAAAATCCTTTGAGATTATTAACTATTTATACATAAACTAAATCAAAGAAAGATTTAAGTAAGGATTTACATTAAGTGTATTTTCTTGAGTCCATGTCTGCTTAACTTTACCTTATGTACACTCACACATATACATATACGGAATATGAAACTTACAGACTTTTGATATCTCGGTGTCTTAATTTGCTTGAGCTACTATGACAAATACAAGAAAGTAGAGTGGTTTAAATAATGGGAATTTATTGGCTCACAGTTTTAAGCCTAGAAGATTCCAATATCTAGATATTAGTAAAGCATGCATTCTCCTTGAGAATTGTATCATTTTGGTGCTAGCTGCAAGTAAGCTTTGAAATTCCCTAGTTTTCCCAACACATGGTTATCATCTCTTTTTTCCGCTCTAGGTTCCTGCCAATTTGCTGCTTGTTCCTATGACCTTTTCTGAAGCTGGATTCCAGTTTTTCCTCTTTTTAAGGTCTCCAGTAATCCAGATTAAGGACCATCCTGCTTCAGTTGGCCACACTTTAACTAAAAATATCATTTTCAAGAGATTCTACTAACAATAGTTCCCACAGGAATGTAGGTTAAGATGAGTAACGTACCAAATTTGGTGTGCATCATTCAATCTACCACACTTGGGTAGTATAGATGTATGGAAACAATATGGAGACCCCTCATTTTTCACTTATTTATCTAGTTCAAGAGTCAATGACCTACAATCCATAGGATAATGTTTCCTGCTACCTAGTGTTGGAAATCAAGTGTTTTGAGAACAGAGCCATGCATATTCATTCACATATTGCTTATTCTTGCTTTGTGGCTAAAATGGAAAAGTTGAATAGTTGCAACACAGACCTTATGGCCAATAAAGTATAAAATATTTACTATTTAGGACTTTGCAGAGAATGTCTGCAGATCTTTGATCTTCTTGAAATTTGTAACTCCAGAAAATCTTAAACTACTATCTCACTAACTGCCCAATTTCAATCACTTCCCTGTCCTGGAAGATACACTATACCACTTATGGACCAAACAAAAATCTTACAAATGTCCTCCCTAGATTTCCATATCTAAGACACAGAAGACTCACTCAAGGTGCTCTCCTTGTTTAAAAATATAAATTTGAAATCCTTAGCTTTGCTTTGATTTTAAGAAGTCCTTTGACAATATTTTGGGGAGTCCCACAGTGATAAATGCAGTGTTGAAAAATAGGTTGAATTTCTAAACGATGACAATGAAAAGTAGTTCAAAACCTATGGATCCTGCCCACTAAATTGTTTGTCTCATTAAGATTAACAAGAAAATATATGAGAAGAAATAATTCTGACATACATGAGATATTTTTTGAATGACGCTTTGAGGGTGGGCCACAGTGGCTCAGCAGGCAGAGTTCTCGCCTGCCATGCAGGAGACCCGGGTTCAATTCCCAGTGCCTGCCCATGCCAAAAAAAAAAAAAAAAAAAAAAAAAAAAAAAAAAAAAAAGACAAAGAAACTCTTTACTTACAGTTTTTAAATGTAAATGAGTATTTTAAACATTTACTGACAGACTATAGACATACCATGACATGAAGTATGATAATCATTATCTAGTAAGGAAAACAATAGGTCAAGTACTATATTTTTTAACTCTGACAAACAGCAGTCAACAAACATTATGACAAATCAGATTTAGTTCAATGTTTGATTGAAGCTCTTTTCCCTTTAGGAGGGAATATGTCTATCACTGAGTCCCAAGCTATTCTCTCTTCTCTACCAAAGTAGATAAAGCTAGTCAGCATATATTATAATTTTCTTTCTCAGGCAGAGGTGATCTAAATGATCCCCATTATATATGCTCATGGGTAATTTGTGTACCATTAAACTCAAAGGCATTTGTGTGACATTAATTTGTGGTGCAGTTAAAGTCTTCTTCACAGTCAGGGATTGTGAATATGTTATCTGCCTTGCTTGAGAAATCCAGGATCATCTGGTTAAATATTTTAAACACATAACCTCTGTTTATTGATTATTAAAGTATATATGTTGGAGAAGACATGTTTTTTTTGAGCAATATTTCCTTGTTAAGGTAAAAAAAAAATGAAAAATGGCTCATAAAGAAAATATACCTAAATGGCAGGAGTAATCTGGGTTAATGAAAAACATTCAGGTTCACAGAGGACAAAATCTCACTGGGTAACTAAATCCATGACATCTGGAGTAGAAAAAGGTCTTCAGCTATTGGAGTTTCTGACTAGTGAGTGTGTCCTCAAATAATTACTTGGAGAAATAAGAGATATGTTTTTCACTAAGTGGTGAAGATGGCCAAACTAGTAACTAGCAAACTCAATAAAAATAATTAAAATGATTAATGAATATGGTGGATGCAATCAATAAGGAAGCCTTTTCTTACAGATGACCTTCAAAGGTATAAAGACAATGTCAAAGAATTTGATAGGACTGAAATGGAAGATTAGGTTTAACAACTACCTACCTATACTGAGCATCTACTCCTCATATTCACAATGCCCATTCAAAGAATTCATATCTGAGGAAGAAAATGACTGGACAAATGCATTCATTTGCACAATTATTCACTCATCTATATGACAAAATATGTAGATCACAAAGCTTTGAGTTGCACTGTATTTTATTGCTAATGAAAAAGACAGATAGAGGTTCTGTATACTACAGATTATAGTGAGCACACATAAGAATGAGCTTAGCTTTCATTTGAAAGCAGTAAATTAAAGATCAGGTGAGGAAGTCAGTTCCAGAGAGAATATGAAAAACCCCCTTCTAGGCTAGACCATTGGCCTTTATCAAAGTAACTGGTGTGACCCCCAGTATAATTTTTTTTTACATATAATTCTTTGTTTTCTCTGAGTTTCTTAATTTCAATATATTATTCTTATTGATGAAAGCTGTAATTCTTTTATTAGATTGTTAAGATCATCTGGGTCCTTAGTCACATAATATGTGAACAGGAATCTACTTTCTTGCTAAAGGCACACCTAATAAAATGCACTGACCTGCTGATGTAATTTTTACATACTGTTTTGGTCTACTGCATAGTGACCAAAGTAGAATTTATTTTCTTTTCACCTCTTGAAGAGTTTTGTTTCATGATACATATATGTTCTTTATATTTTCTAATTTTCATTTTGCCAAAGTCAACTGAAGTGATTTCAGAAGAGTCTGGAAGTTAATTTTTGTGACTTACAATGTGTATGAAAATTTATATTTAAATAAGTATAATATTTTATATTTTCACTTCTCTATAGAGTTCTAGTATAGAATTCCTGTACAACATTATAGAAACAGTTTCAATGTCAACTGATATTTTTGCTACTTTGAGATTTGATCTCAACATGATTCTTTTTCCTTTTCAGGTAACTATGTATCTTCCTATTTTTTCACATATTATTTGCATTCAATGTAAACTTTTCTTGATGGTTGTAAATTTCTTCGTAACAATTTTATCCTCTTATTACTTTAAGTATTTCCATGCCTACATATTTAATTTTCTAGGCCTGGAAATCGTGTTAAAAGAATGTTGAACCTCCTGGATTTTTCCTGTGTTTAGTCTACAGTGACATGATTAAGTTAGCGGGGAAAGCAGTCTAGATGCTTTTCAGATAAAAGTCTTACATGGTAGCAAGAGTGTAAGAAAATAGAAATGTTGGGTTAATACTATATTAGTGTGGTGGGGGAAATTGTTTGTTTTGGGATGAATAGGAATAATTAGATATATTATAAGATCCATAATGTTCATAGGAATCAAATTGTCAGTAGATTAGTTTGAAGATGATAATAGTTCAGTTCTGTCTTTCTTGAGTTCTACCCACTGGGAATTTGCATTGTCTAGTCTCTTCAGGGCCATCACAAAGAGCGATTGCTTAATTTCCGTGGGGACTCTCCCACTTAGTGATTACTTCCTAGTAACGCGGATATGCCTCTGAAATAGCTTACGGGTAAAGTAAACATACGACTCGTTTCGCTGAGCTCATGTTTCTATTTCTGTGTTTTGTGGTTTGTGTTTATTAAGTGATAGCACCAGTAAGTAAGATATTATTTTTCAATCATCCAAATTCCTGTTGCAATATTCCATTTGTGGATAACCAATGCTGCTTTTCAGTTCAAGTCCTATACTTTTAAACTGGAGCATATTGAATAAGCGGTATTGCACAAGAAACATGTTTCTTCCCTTTGTCCATCGTGTTTTACATGTACCCTTCATCCAATATTAATAATCCTCCTGAGATCATTGGTAGTATGGGGTAAGCATTGAAACTTTTCTTGATGTAAAATCATATACAATGCTGTTTGACTCCTAATGATTGTGCTTTACAGAAAGAGATTTCATATTTGGCTGAAAGGATTAGTGGCAAAAATTTGAAATTTAAAAGTATAGTCTCCAAGAGACTGATGAAAAATAAGTAGATAAATAGATAACTAGTCCGTTTGTTATTTCAAGCAGTATATTGAAATTCATACATTAGTATCAGGAAAGGGTTATCATGATGATGTTCCAGTTGCAGTTCAGGAAGACATATAATTGTCTGTTATTTTGTGATCTCAGATTTTGGGCTTCCATCTGAAAAAGAAATTTTTAAGTGAAGATCTGCTTCTCATTCCTATATCTGAAATCACTAAATTTCAACTTTTGAGTCTTTTCCACTCTGTTAAACCATAAAGAATACAGGGATAATGTTTAAGAATGCATTAAAAAATGATTGGTAAATATGGAAAGCAAGATCCAAACACAGTCTATGTGGAGTTCAAGGTAGACCCTTAATCAACCAAAGGTAGGCCCTTAATCAACAATATGTTATCAAGAAAACAAGAGAATTCTAACAACAAAAGTCAGGAGAGTAATTTCTTTTGTGTGGCCCATAATTAAAGAGAGTTGCACAATTGTTGATAATGTGCTAGTTCTTAAATTGGACTGTTTCTTCATTCTTTTAATGTGTCTTATCAAGTAGGTACATATTCATCAATTATTAAATGATAGCAATATAAAACATTGAAATAAGACAACTACCATAGTATTGTAGCAAAAAGTAAAAAGTGAATTGAATACAGGAGGGGTCTTTATAATGCCTGAAGCTTTGCTAGGCAAATAGATAACTTTTAGTTCAAGAAACTATGAAATCCATATTTTTTCAGGCACAAGTGAATGCAATGGAATAAATTAATGGTACCTCTTTTAAAGAAGTGTCTACTTAGGTCAGTAAATAATATCACAAAATAAAACAAAACTATCCTAAATCTATAAAAAAATGAAAAGAATTGAGTGCAAGCAATGTATTTAAGTTTAAAAACATAGTGTCTATTGGGTATAAATAATTTTTGTAAAATGTGTAGCCTGAATCATTTTTATTCTCATATTTTATTACTAAATTAATTTAAAACATTATTTAATAATATTACTATTTTAAACTTTAATTTGTGTAATAACCATTGGCTATGACTGATGAAGTTGTAAAACAAAAATAAAGTTCAGCTAAATAATTATTTTATTGAAAGATTCAATTCTGTAAGCCAACAATATATATTGATACTTCTAAAACCAATAAAAATATATATATATATTGACATTACAGATACTGTATCTGCAAACAATTCAGAATATGCAAAATATGGATCCTAGGGTATGAAGCACATAAAATTCGTAAAAGTTTAGCATCAAATTTTATGGTTAACAAAGGAAAGATAATGTAAATATATATCTATGGCTAATTGATTTTTACAAGGCTGCCAAGTGCACTCAATTGATAAAGAATACTTTCTTCAATTATTGGGATTGGGAACACTGGATATCCTTGTGCAAAAGACTGAAGAAAGACCCCTATTTCACACCAAATAAAGTCAAAATGGATCAAAGAGATAAATATAAGAACTAATACTCTAAAACTTCTAGAAGAAAATATAGGGATGCATTTTCAGTATATTGTGTGAAGCAATGATTTATTAGAATTTACACCCAAATTGGAAGCCACAACACTAATAGATAAATGGGACATCATAAACATTAAAATATTTTGTGCATCAAAGAACTTTATCATGAAAGTGAAATACAACATATTCAATGGGAGAAAACGTTTGGAAACTATATCTCTAATAAAGTTTTAATATCCTGAATGTATAACCAATCCTACAACTAAACAATACAAACACAAACAAATCAATTAGAAAATGGACAAAAGATTTGAATAGTTATTTCTCCAAAAAGAATATACAAATGTCTAAAAAGTACATGAAAAAATGCTCACCATCATTACCCATTAGGGAAATGTAAATCTAAACCACTACAACACACTATTTTACACCCACTGGAATGAATACTATTAAAAAATAAAACACAAATTACAAGTGTTGGAGAAGATGTGGAAAAATAAGAACAATCATTCATTGCGGTATTGCACCGCAAAAATTCCAATATTTTGGAAGTTCCTCAGAAATCTAAGTATAGAATTACATATGACACAGCAATCCCACTAGTAGGTATATACCCAAAAGAATTGACAGCAAGAACTTGAACAAATATTTTCACACATGTTCCTAGCAACATTGTTCTCAATTGCCAAAAGATAGAAGCAACCTAAGGATCCATCAACTGATGAATTGTTATACACAATATTATATATACATACATTTAAATACTATTCAGTCATGAAAAGGAATGAAGTTCTCAGACATGCAACCACATGGATGAATCTTGAAGACGTAATGTTGAGCGCAATATGTCAGGCATGAAAGGAAAAATATGACCTCAATGATATGAAACAATTAGAATAAGCAAAGTCATAATGTCAGAATCTAGAATATAGGTTACCAAGGCCTAGGTTGGTGTTAGTCAGTGGAGAGTTAATTCTTAAATTGCACAGAGTTTCTATTTAGGCTGATTGTAGAGCTTTGGTAATGGATAGTGGTGATTGTGGCACAAATTGCAACACTAACAGTACTGATTTATAAATGTGAATGTGTTTAAAAGGGAATTCTTAATTTGTATATGCTACTAAATATTTTTCTTTAAAAGAGCAATTAATATAGAAGTCCTCCCCAGAAAACTGAAGAAGAGTTTTATCAAATAACTTTTCCATCTTCAATGTAGGAATCATTCAAATATCTTTCAAGTAGGCTTTTGGAATTGCCCCAAACCAGTGATTTCTATGTGTCTTCCATTCTTGCCTTTATAAATAGGATATTTGTTGTAATTTTCCTACCCTATTTTTCTCTTCTGCATATTATATGGAAAGTAAGATTCTGGAACAGGTGGGGATACTTCAGAACCCAATATAGGCTAATTTATATCACCCAGAGATATTAGATTTTGTGCTAGATACAGAATGAATGAAAATCTAGGTTGTCTTTCTTTGAGAGGAGATGAATTGTGTTCCATCTGTGAAATGAATGAGGTGATTTGATGAACAAAAAGATGAAAAACGGAAAGAAAAATGTTTTGCTTTCATTGCAATTTCTCATCCTGGGCGCATCGAAAGACTACATTTCCCAAACCCCTGTCATTGAGCTTAGAGTGATGTGTCTAAATTCTAACCATTTAAATTGGACACAGAGTCATAATCCACTTCTAGGTCTGGGTTTCTAAAATATCCCACACAATCCATAGATTTTTTTTTCCTTTATTCAATCAACTTTGAGGGTCATATGCTTCAGTTGGAGGAGTCTTCCCAATCTCAGACTTTATACAAATGTGTATCAGAAATATAGGAGTGGCATTTGGGGGGAGTATTTGTTAACAAAGACAGCTTAGTCCATATTGATTATTATAAGAGATTGAAATTGGGATTACTGGGGGAACAGCAGGTTATTGATAATTACCCATCGATGATGACAGCAAACAAAATTTAGGCGTAAAGCTTGAGGTGACAGTGAGACACCCATACAGAGTTGTCCACTTAGTGATTAGTAAGGTTCAGGAAATTACGAAATGAAATTTTATTTGTCATAGGGATTTGAGAATTATCTTTAATTGAAACTATAGAAGAAATGTAGAACAAATTTAAGAGAGAATCTCTTGCTATTAATTAAAAAATCAACAATGGCTATGCATTTATAAGAATCTGCTTCAATATTAAAGTTACTAGAAGATAGATATCATTGTCTGGGTTATTACATCACAGAACATTGAATTCTGGATCTTAAGCACATTTTCAGCAGAAGATTATACAAAATTTTCTTGAATTCATTGCTAGTGAATATACACTATTATCTGACAGTCCGTATAATTCCCAAATAGTTCTGGTGTCATTTAGAGATATTTCTTTTAAAAGTACGTGGATTACATTGTTTTCTGATACCAGAATTGGCTTTCTGTACTGATTCCATTCTTGTACCCAGAGTGAAATAAAAATCTTCTCAGATTTTGAAAGTTATTTCTTCCAAAAGTTGAAAATGCTGACACATTTTTTGCTTTAAAAAAAAAGCACACTTTTTTAACTGTTATTAACTCTCAGGTCTATGTAACTTTGGGAAATTGATTATTTGGAAAATTGATTATTTGGAATCAATGGGATTGACAGGGCAGTGCAACAGTGGCTTAGGGGCAGAATTCTCGCCAGCCATGCTGGTGACCCGGATTTGATTCCCTGTGCCTGCCCATGCAAAAAAAAAAAAAGGGAATGATGATATACACCTTTCAGAATTGTCAGATAGATCATATGTGATGCCATGAGGCATTGGAGCATTGCAGGTTTTATTTTTAAAAGACATTTTCCCTCCTTTTGTTCTGATTTTTTTCATTTATAAACAAAACACATACAATTCTTTCAACCAATAGTCATATGGCGTATTTTAGACTTGCTAGCTCTTTTGAATAAAATCCTATTTGTCTTTATCAATTATAACTTTAGTAAACAGAGTGTATAGGCAGCTAATAAAATCATTCATTAAACACAAAGACACTTGTAATCTTCATAAACAATAGCAGTGGTAATAAATGTTTTAAAAATGGCAACTAATGAATGTTTACTTTGCACTGGGCAATGTGCAGTGAACTTTACATTTAGGCCATCAAATTGCCTTTGGCATTTACTGTGAATGAACTGGAGAGCCACTGTAGGTAATAAGAAATGTGACATAATCTTACTTTTATATTAAAAGGGTCATTTTGGACATTGTGTTGATAACAGACTATGGAGCAATTTTAGAAGTCTCAGGTAAGCTTTGACTTAATTCAGGAAGGAGATAACAGTAATTCATTCTACTGTGTAGGTGGTCAGAAGTAACTGAATTCTAGGTATAGTAAATCTGTTGGA
>PVIY010003534.1:0-40413 GCA_004026745.1 Myrmecophaga tridactyla
AAGGTTATCCAAAGAATAAGAATAAATACATTTGTCAAGAAAACAGAAAATCAAAAACGTTAATGTAGTTTAGCCTGCTGGAGATAGATATCTGTTCTCAGAAAATATATGAGGGAAGGAAGGTATATCAGTCAAGGCTTTCCAGAGAAATAGAACCTAGATAGAAACGTGTAGGGGGAGAAGGAGGAAAGAGAGAGGTGTAGATGCATGATAGATGTAGTTAGTGAGAGATTTAGTACAGGAGTTGGCTGGTGAAACTGTTGGATTAGCAAGTCTAAATTTTGTAGGGCAGGTCACAAGCTGGAAACTTCAAAAAAGGTGATTCTAAAATCAGGCACATCTGAACTCCATCAGGCAGGCCTTAAGCTGGAAAGTTTGATGACCATGAAGTTGTATTACCCAGAAGAACCTAGCTAACTGAAGAAGAGGCAGAAATTTTCTGCCTTCTAAAAGCCTCAGTCCCACTGAAAGACTTCCAACTAATTGGATAGAGTGACTCCTCAATGCTGAGGGCAATCTTTGTTAATTGCAGATGCAGTCAGCCACAGATGTTATCAACCAACTACCCATGTTAACCCATCTACAAAATATTCTCACAGTAACAAATCAGGACAGTGTTTGCTTGATCAAACAACTGGACACCTGAACCTGGACAAGTTGACACATGAAATTAATAATCACATGAGAGGATAGGGAAAGAAAGAGTGAGGGGGGAGAAAGAGAGGCTGAAACCATAAGCAGAGGGCTTTTATTCACATAGTGTTTACTTATTAGGGCCATTTTCTCCTCCCAGATTCCATCTTTCCACTTCCAAAGAAGGTACTTGCTACAGGATTAGGCTTTCTTATTTAATAGAAGTAAAAAAGGAATAACAAAGGAGAACATCAAATGAATAACAATGATGACCTTAAAACTGCTGAGCTTTTTGCTTGTAGCAATTTCTCAATAACTGATTAAAGGATTAACCACCCAATTTGTTCAAAAGAACACAAGATTTATATACTTATAAGTACTGGGGAAACACACAACAGAATTAGCATAACAATAACCTACACCAGAGGACTCAAGCAGAAAAATAATTCACATTCATAGTTTGAATTTTAAAACTATCTATAAAGTGGAAAAACGAGGTACATACTTTGCAACTAGTTCCAACATTATTAAGGTACACACATTGGTTTTATCTGTACCTCTTGAGCAAATAGAAATTAAATCAGAGCATCAGTTGAATGTAGGTTTACAACTAACATATCTACACATGTCTTATCTGGGGATCTTAAAGGGATTCCTTCTGATTTAAATGGCATCCAAAAGAGGTGAATTCCCATTTGCAACAGAGCAGAGAGGATGTTAATACAACACTGTATTCCAAAGAAGGTGGACCAGATTGGAAGCAGTGAGCTCACCCAAGGTATGCAGGTGCTAGAGAAGACAACATAATCTTAGGAATTTGTATTTAAATTTGAGTCCCACCCTTTGCTCTGCAGAACTGTTTACTCAAAAGAGCAGGAATCACATTCCCTGTGTCAGTACAAGTGAAACACGCCCTTGCACGCAAAGTCGTATGGCTTGGTTCAGGTATGGGAGTCAGTTTGCTGGCCAAAGGAAATCTTCCAGAGCAAGTCAATGCAGGTGGCCATGCCCCTGGGAATGGCAGATGACTTCAGGCTCATCAGGGCCATGTCTGATGGTCTGCATGTCAAGATAAAAGGGTTGTGAGAGAACCCACCACCACCACTCCTTACCTGCCACCAGAGGACGTGCCTCTGGTTGCTGGTTCCAGTCCCCAAGCAGGGCTTAGTAAAAGAAGTGTGGAAGTACCTTAAATTAAAAGCCATACCCAGGAGGCAAGCAGCAGAAAAAGTACAAATATGGGCCCAATTTTATTAGGTTTATCTGAATTTTCTCATGACTGAGAGATATTTTGCACATCTTTCCCCCGTTTCCTCCATCTTTTCACCAAGAAAGTGATTTAACTAGTTCTTAATTTGATCATAGCTTTCAGCTTCTCAAGAATGTCTCCTTCACAGCATTTCATAATTTTCCTCTGCCCTTCCAAATCTTTCCCAAATGCCCTCATTTCTTTCAAGAATGGACAATCCCATTCTCCACTTAGCTACTCCCACCTGGCTGCTCCTGTCTGGGCTGCATTCTTTTCTCCCCCCACATACACCCCATCAAATAGTTTACTGCGACATAAATTTCCTCAGCCTCCAGTCTCTAGCATTGGCCATGGTTGGCTCACTATAACAAGTCAACCCAATAAATATCAAGCTCAACAATCAAGCTCATCATGTAATTTCAGCAACTCATCCAAACTTGAGTGAAGCAAATGACTGCATTTTTGTCATGTCGGATCTTGGTTTGTTTCTGATGGAGACACATAAACCAAGTTGTTAGAGCTCACCATTTCCTGGTTGTTTTTTAAAT
Source organism: Myrmecophaga tridactyla (assembly GCA_004026745.1). Classification (NCBI taxonomy): domain Eukaryota; kingdom Metazoa; phylum Chordata; class Mammalia; order Pilosa; family Myrmecophagidae; genus Myrmecophaga; species Myrmecophaga tridactyla. The sequence continues at coordinate 2,431 of PVIY010003534.1, forward strand.
TCCACTTGAAATATTTTTCTAACTATTCACCCTAAAGTCACAGAGTCCCCAGTTTCTGAAACAAGAATCCAATAGCCAGTCTTACAAAGGAAGTTTCTCTATTTGTAAACTGATGGGAAAATTAACCTAATGATATAAAATTAAGTCCTTTTTATTTTTACATTAGGCAAATCATCTATCATTTTTCTAGGGAAGAATAAAATTATAATGATTTTAGTACTGAGGAAAATCAAGGACATGTATGTGATCACCAAAGGCAGAGTCACTATATGTTCTAGCAAACAAAGTCTGCTTAGTTCCTATAAATTTTTTTCAGGAATAGATGTTCTGACCATCGAGAAAATAAGCTTGGTGTTTGGTAAATAGGATTCTGAGGCTAGTGAGAGACACACTCAGAGATTTGTTTATTCTGTGCCTCTGGCTTCACCCCTTTGCCCCACAAGAGAAAGAGGAAAATGTGTGAGTCTTTCAGAGTAAATTCCTGGCATCCCATCAAAACCAACCCAGACCCCAGGGAGGTTTGGGACTGACTGAGAATGGATCAGAGCCAACTGAGGGGTTAACCAAGTCAAACTCAGAGTTTCAGTGAAGGGAACTAGTCATGGTGGGGGTGTACAGGAGGGGACAAAGATGGTAAGGTAGCCCAGCCTGACTATCATCCAGCTAGCAATTCTCATTCTCACAGAGGCCAGAACATCACTGGAGAATTTATGAAAGAAGATTAGCCTAAAACTTATTTCTTTTTGTGCTGATAATAGTGATTTCCTAGCATGCTTGAGAAAGCAGCACAAAACTAAGAAAGGTTCTCAAGTTCACCCACTCTTCATCCTTCCAATCTCTTGGTAATGAGCTGAAGCAGGTGACTCACAGGGCAACCTCAATCTCAAGAGTTAACTTTATGGAAGCATTTGTTTTTTAACACTTGTCACAGATGCAAATGGATTTTAGCCACTTGGTTTTTATAAGGCAGTGGAGGAAGCATTCCAAGGAAACATATTGATAATTTATAAGAAGAAACTATTTTCTGTTCATTTTCCACTAAAGGAAAGAGATGAATTGATATGAAATGATTTCCAAGGTCAGATCAATGACTTTTCACTGATGGGTGAACCATATTCCTAGGGTCATAGAATTTTAAAGCTAGATGGAACCTTGCAGATCATCTCAACAATTTCCACACTTTCCAGATGAGGAATCAAAATCATAAATAATCATCAACTTTCACAAGGTTACACAGTGTCATCAGCAAAACCAGAGTTAAAATAAAGGTCTTCAGACTCAACATATATATTCAGTTGTATCTTCTGCCTTCTTCTTAGTAGCTGAGAAGCCACCCTGGCATATGATCTAGAGGGGAAATACAATGGCTACCAAAAACAGGCTGGCAGTAGGCTACTCTCAATCTTGAAAAAGCCCCACCAACCCCAATATTCCCAATTAAACTAATGGGTTGACTGGTTCTATTTCATGAAAGTACAGGTGTGTTATAATACCAAAATATCCATTTGTGCCCAGACCATAGCCAATACATTTCTATTCTAAGCACTGATACTCTGAGAGACTCCACCTATGGAACCATAGTGAACCCTCACAAACTTCAGGAGAACCATCAGCCAACACCAAGTATCTTTTGGGACCAGAAAGTTGCCTGGAGAATGCAGGCCAAATTTGGCATAATTTTATCAAACATCAACTTGAAAACACACACACACATATCTGGGATCATCTTTAACTCATCATTTGATCAACTGGAACCCCAGCTATAGCATTTCCAAAATACCTTTTCTGTCTTTAGATAATTCACTCTAGTATAAAAGAACAACTTCACTATTCAAGTAAAAAAAGAAAAATGAAAATCTAAACAGCCCTAGTTGTAAGGCATTCAGGCTCTTCAGTTTCCCAAACATTCCAGCTTTATTATGCTCACTGGTGCTGCCCTACCCTTCACACACATATCCTGACCAGCATGGGGAACAGCTGTCACTTAACCTTGCATTAAATGTTGGGTGGCAAATGATGAAACTCCAGGCCTCTCCCTTTCATGTTGTCATTTGTACAAGAAGACAGCTGCTCACCATTTAGCTCCAGAGTCTCTTCATCTATGGGAGAATGTGGTGAAGCCATTCCCCTCTGGCTTCAGATGGACCCTTGAGCCTGCACTCACTGTTGGCCAACAGACGTTAACAGGGGCTAGGATTCCACTCATTGAACCATGTTCATGCAGGTTAACAGCCCTTTCTTTTCATACTTTTCCCCTAGTCTCTGGTTCCCTTTTCCTAGTCCTATTTGCCCCTTAGTCCCTTCTTCCCCTCTGTTTTTATTTCTTGAGAAAAGTGATGAAAAGAACATTATGAAGGAGAACTGAAAATGCATAGGTTGAGTGATTGTAGTTGTCCAATCCTTTTGTAAAGCTCACTTAAGTGTGTTGTATAGCCTAGATCTTTTATTGTTGCAGTGGTGACTGTGCGTGCATGTATAGGATATTCTTAGACTGCCCCCAAAGAACTAACACACAGAATGTATCTGGTGAAGATTTATTAAAATAAATGGAACACAATAGGATTTCCATTAACTTATTTGGGGTTAAGATGACCAGATTCAGCATTTGAAATTATACTTAGACTCCTCTGGACTCTTCAGTGAGTATCCCAACAAATTATTTCCTGATTGTTGATATGTTGAAAATCTAGATTGTAGGATAGAGGGATAAGGAAAGGAAAATCAGAGAAATAGGGATAGATTGAGAGAAAATAAAAGTAGGAAGGAAAAAGCCATATAATAGAAAAAGAATTTCAAGATGCCTATTTTAAAAAGCAGATCCAACTAACTCTTCAAGACTCAATTTCTTTAACAGAGAACACTGTGTCTAATGAATAGGTTTGCTATAAGGACAAATGGCACAGTCCATAACAAAGTACTTTAAATACCACAAAACACCAAAAAAATGTCAAACTGTGTGAGTTCATCTAACCTTTACTTCTTATTAGCTGTGTGACTTTGGATAAATTAGTTAATCCACTTGAACCTTAGTTTCCTCATTTATAAAATGGGAATAATAATGGTAGCCAATTTCATAAGGATTTTTTTAAGAATCCTATGAGATCATCCTTATAAAAATTTAGCACAGTACTTAATAAATATAAGTATTTAAAACTGTTAGTTATTTTAACATTTTTAGTATTTTAACAGCCTAATAATAATAAACATTGTCGTAGTGCTTCCCATGTGCCTGTAACTGTTCTAAGTACTTTACACATATGAATTCATTTTATGGTATAAAAAGGACTGCAATTGTCTCTTGGATTTTAAATCATGGCACAGGGCTCTCCTTACCCTCGATCTGCCAGTCTGAGCACAGCCCTCTCATGCTGACTTATGTGATTTACCCTAGCCATCACAAAGCTTCCCCCGTCCCCACATCTCTCAGTATCATGTTCCCACATCTCCAGGTTAATTAGAGGGAAAGGGTTGGAGAGAGGGTATGGCCATTGAGGCTCTTTCTGCCTTCCAAGGGATAACCAGTGAAAATCCTGAGCAAACACACAGTCAGACACTGATAGAAGAGACCAGAGCAGCATGGTCCAAAATAGGTTCCCCAGCACATCATCCCATGGGATCGTGGGAGGTACAGTTAAGCACCACCACAAAAGACACATTCTTGATCTTAATACTCATTCCTGTGGTTGGGAACTCTTGTAAATAAGACCTTTTAAGGATGTTATTTTTAGTGAAAGTGTGGCACAACTGCATTAGTGTCAGTCTTAATTCATATTACGAGAGTCCTTTATAAGGAGAAGAAATTCAGACAGCAAGAGAAGGCCAACAGGAAGAAGCCAAAGGCCAGCAGAAGCCAGAAGAGCAGACACAGGAGAACAAGGACATCACTGTGCAACAGGATACAGTGACACAAGCCAAGAAACCCCAAGGATTGTGGCAAGGCAGCACCAGTGCACTACCCACTTTGGGGAGAAAGCATGGCCCTGATTTTGGACTTCTGGCTACCCAAACCATGAGCCAATAAATGCCACCAACCCATTGTGTGGCATTTGCCATATCACCCTGGGAAACCAAAATAAGGAGGTTCCTGAGAAAGAGAGTCTGTGAAATCCTGCCCACTGCTGTGGCCTCACAGAGACTCACATTAACATTCGAAACACTCTGAGAAATAAAGAAATTCAGATAACTCTGCTTACCCTACATTCCCCAAACTCAATTGGGCATGGCCTTCCTTACTTCTATACTAATACCTCCTAAGGACCTCTCAGCCTTCCAGGTAACTTGCACCCTTTTCTAAAAGTCTTTATATACATTGTTGACCATAAAAGAGTCAATCTGATGAGGCTATTTCAGAACAGAACAAAAGAAAAGGAGTAGTAGTCTTAGCAGATGGGTAGAGGAGTATCTCAGGGTCACAGAGCCTTGAAGAAAGTTAGACCATAAAGTGATCATGAGTGTTGTTCACAAAATCTTCCCAGGCACACGGTAGGATTGTACCTCTCTGCCCCTTTAATGTTAGGTTGAGCCACATGACTTGCTGTGGCCAATTAAATAGGAGTAGAAGTGTCATGTGACTCTTCCAGGAAGAAGTTTTGAGAGCTAAGATGCAAGTCGCAACCTCCTTTTCTTGTTAGTAAGATGAATGTGTAAGCCAATGTTGACATGTAGCCTCCATCAGCCTGGTGCCTCATGGACTATGATAAACAGAGTCCCTATTATGATCCATGATAGACACATACCCAGAAATAAGTATTTGGAATTTTAAGCCACTAAGGTTTGGGGCGGGTGGTGTTTGTTAATCACTATCTAACCTATTCCAATACATGCCATCAATTTAACAACCTCCTTTACTCCACTTTTATCTGACTTGTGTCTGTCTTCCACCATTCCCACTCTGAACTTGACACGCCTTGACTATACATGGACTCTAGAAAGCCTGCTCTTTTCCATAATGTGCCTAAGAGAATCTTTCAACACTCAGAAACCCTCCAGTCCCCATTCAGGGCTTCTCCCACTGTGTGGGGAGAATCAACTTCAATAGTTTAGGAAGATACATGCCTAATTTTATTGAAAAGGGAAATCAGTGCATTCCCTTTGTAGATGGTGTGACTGAATAATTCATTGAAAGCTTCATTATCTATAATTGTGATAACACACACTTTAAAATAAAGTGTTGCACATATCAAATATCACTGATACATTTCTAAGCAAACATGTGCACATATGTAATCAGCTGTGGTAATCAACCGCACATCAACAAAGAATCGGAGTGTTTCAGGGGCGTAAAGATGCCGTTACAGTGAACAATTATTTGGCAGTGTGGCTTATTTTAATAGACACATCACTTTAAAATAAGTCTTCACCATCTGCTGCAGCCTCTAATTACAAATGCAACAAGAACATAATTCACAATTGCATCATTAAAAAGTAAGACATAAGGGATTTAATGCATGCCTATGTCCTTTTTTAATGCATCAGACGTCTGTTCATCTTTTCTTGTGTTTCAGGCACAAACTGGTGGTAAACTTTTTTCCCTCCATGCTGAAATTTCCCAGAGTAGAGTACTTCAGGAGACAACAGGAAATCCATATAAGGGTGCTTAGTCATCATAAATATTCATAAGCTATAATCCCATAGATATTAGATTTACTTGTCAAAATTGGTTTACATATGCAAAAAACTATTTTCAAACAATTTTCAAATGAAGAAAAGACTATTCAGCAAGAAGTATAGATAAAGCTATTTAATCTGACCAGTGTAGATAGATTAGAAATTCACATCTGTCTTAGGTTTTTATAATAAATCTTTTAGCAGCTCACTTTCTAAATGTTGTGCAAAACTAGCCTGCTGATTTTGGTCTCTGCAAGGCCCATAATTAACATAAGAATATAAATACTAAAATATTTTAAGGTCAGTTCTCTATTTTTTTTCTTGAAATCAAAGTCTAATTATTTAAAGAGTACAAGGAAAAGAGATGCCATGGCATAAACTGTCAATTTAGAAATTTGGATTTGCAAGGCTGTCCCTCCTAGATGCTTTGCCTGAAATAAAGGTATCTCCACCAAATGAATAAGAGTCATGGTTATGGCCTTGAGGTCCAAGTAGCAATGTCATTAAATAAAAAGTATATTCCATTCAACTGTGTATATTTTATATGATTGCATATATATATGTATATACGTATATATATATATATATATATATATATACACATGGTGCCTTCTTTAGTAACCCCTAATCCCCAGCTCATAGCACTAATAGCTTAATTCAACCTTATAGATTTCCTCATCTACCAGCATCTTCACCATAGTAGTTGATATTCTTATTAATGTGATAGGTGACTATTCCCCAAGCTAAGCAAGGAGAAATATTCATTGTCTTCATAGTGTGGTATCATCATGTGTGCAAAGCTTTTTGATTCCCTCCAAGTAGTTTGTTTCATGAAATATCAACAGGTGGCATATATTCCATTCCCCTGTACTCTTGGAGTAGTTGAAATACAATATAAATATTCTTACCACAAAGTAATAACAACAAAATATGCTATATGATCTGTACCTAACATTAGGCCAAGAGATGGCCCACAGAAGCTCAGAATTCCTAGTGTCTTAGTCTGCAAAATCCATTAACCTCATCCACAACCACTGATGGTATAATACTTTACTGAGAGGTTAGTTTGGGATGTACTTGCTACTATATTTAATTTCTTAGCATTTCCCAGGGATTTCAGTGACTGCAATGGCATGGAAGCAACCTGAAATTCCCTCTCAAGTCGTCTCTACAGTCACTTCCTTCTACATACTAGATATTTTTACTTCTTTCTTCCTGGATGTTATGGTCCCTTCCTTATAATTACTGCTTCTCACATGATATCCACACACTACAGTGACATAGAATTCAAAATAAGTCTCCCAGTTTTCAGGGAGAGGGCTCCCTCAATCTATAACTGGTGGATGGCACTTTCTTTCATTAGCATTAATGACTTCTCTTGTCCTGATCAGAATTACTTCCTGTCCTTTCAGGATGCAACCAGGGGCCTCCCTTCCCACTCAACCTCCCAATCCTCCTTGATGTCACAACCCTTTATTTCAGATTCATGGCCCTGGCAGTCATAACCCATCATATGATTCTCTACATCTCTCTTCTACCACATATAAGGCTCACATCAAAGACTCTTTGCCTACCTGACCTGTATAGGATTTTCTCTCATAAAACCAAAAATTATATTTTTCCTATCACAAGTTAAAATCACATTTTTACTCCTTCAATCCCTAGATCTTTCCCTTTTAGAGTGAAAACCTGTTATTCCAGATTTAAACCAATGATTCTTACTAGCCACCACCATAATCACTGCAGTCAAAGGGTCTTACATACATAAAACTAATTCCTAAAAGATAATGCAACTACAGAAACTAGCTTCTAAGAACACACATCTTTTAAATCATTTAAAGGAAATTAAAAGTTTTAATACTGAGATATAAAGTGATTTCTCAACCCGTCCATATCCATTTTCCACATAGCATGATTCCACTTCCTACTAAAGAGCAAACCAGAATTCAAAATGTCATAGAATACTAGAGGGGCTTAAGGAAAACTTGAGAGGGCACAAACTACTGATTCATCTGTCTCTTCAGTCATCAAGAATGCACTTAACCTCAAAATGATAGCTCTCTACTCTACTTTCTTGCAGAAAACCGGAGGGAGCTCCTGAGTGCTCTGCCTTCCCAGCACTCTTTACCCCTCACCCCCACCACCAGTGGTGATACATTCCAAGGCCTCCCAGCCCCCTTTGGACAGGAAGTTCTTCCTAAGTTCCCTGCTGCATTCTAAGACCTTTCTTTTTTATTGGTGGAAAAGGAGAACAGCTGTCCATTCTTCATTATAATAAATAATTCTTTCCGTACTTTAAAATTTATTGATTGAGTTTCCCCAATCTTATCTTGCCTTGATTAGATAATGCAAATGTTTTTATGTTGTCATTATTTTAATTTAACTAATATTATTCAGTCAGCATCAGTCCTTTCTTATAAAAATTTTATAAAAATATTTTAAATCAGGTTTTCCTAGCCATATCAAATTTTAACAGTTATGGCTTCTGCCATTTTGAGTTGTTTATATTTCCACAAAGTCCAATTTTCCCAGATCAAATTTTCCACGTCTAGATTTTGTCAAGAAGATTTAATTTCCCCGTCAATTTTTTTAGCCAATAACAAAATTGTACCATAAGCCATTTGGTCGTTGTCAGTTTTATTTTGTTTCAATCATTTCTGCTAGAAATAGCCAGTATGAATTTGATAAAAGATAGCTTTTATTTATTTCTTAGCTAACCCATGAGAAAATTGTCTGCTGCTTTTGTGAGCCTGAGATGAGAGCAAAAAGCAGGATATAAAAAGACTAGAGTTAGAGACCAGAGAAAGGACCCACCAGGAGAGAGAAACAAAGCTATCCCCAAGGACAGTGAAACTGAGGAGATGCTATAATGGTTATATTGTATTAACAGTTCAGCTCCCAAATACATGGTTTTGTCAAGACGTTCTCTTGCTAACATGGAGGAATCTATAGACCGAGTTTCAATTTTGCAGTTTTCAATCACTGTCCAATTTCATAAAATCTATTTTAAATTATAAGAACTGAAGCTGAATATCATAGTCTACTAATAGTAGAATCAGTATTCTGTGGAAAGGAAAGGGTTGGCTTCAATATATTCCATCATCCATTTCTTTATTTACTGATAAATAAATATGGCGCCCTCACAATATGTCAGACACGTTGGCAAGAACTGCAGATATTGGGGAACACTTATTGGTGAGACAGACAAGCCCCTGCTTGCATGGAGTAAATGTTCTCTTAGACAAAACAGACCATAAATGTGTGACAAATATCTAAATAAGATAATATGCAAATTGTGGTCAATGCTTTGAAGACATAAAAAACGTGACGAAGCAGCATCAATAGGAAGGAAGGTCTACGAGAGGACATGAAATTGGAGTTGAAACTCAAAGTGTAAGACACAGAACTGGGAAATGAGTGCCCCAGCCATATGGAACAGAGAGCACAAACACCCTGAGGCAGGAAATGGGCTTGAGCGGCTTAAGGAAGAGAAAGGAGGTGGGGGTTTTTGGAGATGAGCGAGAAAGTGAAATATTCCAAAACAAGAGACCTTGCTCTGATGAGTAAAAATTGATAAAAAAAAAAAGAAAGAAATCTTTTATTTTCAATAAAGTTGGAATCTAAATATGTTCAAGATAAATACTGGCATATTGAGGTCAGAAATATTGATTCCACTATTCAGTTCTCTACCAAACTGGTTTTCAATTCATCATAAGTACTCAAACCAAAAAGATAAGAAATGGAAACAAAGTAAAATTATGTAAGTATGCAACTCATATTTCATTAACAAGTCTAATAGTACATTTTCTAAATCTGCTTGGGGGATAATTGGGGGTCTATTCTTGCTCAAAGTTCCTGAAACATGATTTCCTCTATTGGTTTAACCCAGTATGCAAAGCCCTGAGGAATATTTTAGCAACAAAGACCTTCCCCCATCAAACACAGGAAGAAAACTAACTTCATTTCCTCCTGTTCCTTCCTGCCACAAATCTAGCTTCATATCAGAAGATAAACTGACCCCCAAACACAGGTGTAATTCAATATCCTATTGCAAATGCCATCAGATTTGAAACCCAAGTAATTAACAGCTCACTAGGGACCTTATTGAAATAAACCAACTTTGATCCTATTCCCAAATCCTTTACCAAATGGATGGGCTGCTCGACCCCCTTTGATTTCACACTGTTTGAAATAAATAACTATATCAGAAGAATGCAGGAGAGCAGGTTACCAGGGGGGTGAGTTTTTCAGCTTGATTATTAGAGGAGCTCATTTGATTGTTGGGAAAGAATAAATAATGATATGCGTTATTCTTGGTCCTGAATTAAGCCAGTAGCTCTCTGGCATCTTGCAGGAACAGAGGCACATCAGATGTGATGCATCTTAACTTCAAATTACAAAATTCTGGTTCATTCAATACACCCCAGAGAAGGACCATACTTCATTTCGAACATTTTAATATAGAGAGAATAGTTGCCTGGTCCAGTGGGTGATTACACAGAAACAAAACTACATAGTTTTCAACAACCTGTTCCTCTTTAGTTCAAGTGCTTTCATTTTCCATAGCACTCTACATAGCTGGCTTTATTTACAGAAGCCGCTTTGACGAAGCCAAAGGATCCCTGATGAATCACTTAGAAATAGACAAAATTAATGATCATTCAAACCTATAATATAATAATGTAGTCCTGACCCCAGACTGCTTTCCTCCTAGCTGTGCTCTTGACCAATGCTTTAAGCTACCTCTCCAGTTGTAACAGCAGGAACAGGTTCAGTCCCAGCTCTGCCATTTCATGGTATGTGACTTCAGGCCAACTTCAGGGCCCTTTAATTCTCACTTTCTTCACTACATAGGAGATAATAAAATCTACCCCAAAGGGCCATTGTGAGAGTCAGTCAAATTTTAAAATACATAAATATATTTGAAATAGTAAAGGTCTACATGAGTATAGTATATAATTATTGCTAATTACTGCTTATTAAATATCTACAAATTGCTAAGTGATGTCCTATATCCTTTTGAAATATTATCTCCCACCCCTACAAAATCTAAAAAGCTTAAGGTGCAGCTGGAATAAAACCTCCTGTCAGTGATGGCAAAATATTCTCTGAGATTATACTGAAAATAACAAGGTCAATTAGAAATGCCTATTGTCTACAGAATACTTTTTAATGAACACACATCTGTAATAAATATACTGGCTGCCAATCACATATACAAAAAGAAATGTGTGCATAGACAGTGAAAAGTTATTGAGTAAAGTGGCAACCCTATACTGCCCTTCATAGAGCCCAATTAAGTAAAATTAGCATGTGCCATGGAGGAGAAGGTGAAGATGAGCCACTGGGGTTGTAAATTTCCCTGAGGTGTCAAAGGTGAAGCAGCTCCTGAGTGAGATATGGTACCTTCCCATCTGCCAGGGATATTCATTACCTTCCAAATGGCCTTAGTCATTCATAGGCCAGGTAATAACTGCACAATTGAATTGGGTGACAACATCAGCCCAGTTGTTCTTATAACCCCTGTAGAGTTTAACAACTTATTATACTCTCTCCTTCAGGATTCTCAAGGTGTTGATGAGGTTATATCAAGGAAGGAAATGGAAGGTATAAATAAATTGCATCATTGTAGGAGACACATCTGTAGGGATGTGGGCTCTTCATGCAACTCCACAAATTATTGACCATCTGATTAGTCAGGAAAAACTAAGCTGTGGTGGGGAAACAACCAAACCTTGAGTCTTAGTGGCTAAAGACAACAAAGGTTTATTTCTTGCTTATGCAAAAGTCCCCTACTGGTTAGGGCAGTTCTCCAGGGCAGCTACCCTGTTTTCTTCTTGTGGCTCTGCCATCTCAACAAGAGACCTCTGCAGTCCACAAAGCAGCAAAGAAAAAGCTGGAAGGTCACACAGGATCTTTTCACTGACTCAGACCAGAAGTGACACATGTCACCTCCACTCACATGTCATTAGCTGCACCTAGTCACATGGCCCTCTTACCGGCAAGGGGCAGGGAAGGTTCTTCCACTACCCACCGAGAAAGGGACAACCAAAGAGTGCATTCCCCATCTCTACCACATCATTCAATCTGCAAAAGGCTCCAGGCTGGGTACTGGAATTCAAGGAGAAATTAGACCCAGTCCCCCTATGAAGCGCTTACATCCTAATACAGGAGACAGGCACAGATAGAGTTTCCTAGCAAACAAGGCACTGTAATTTATACTAGACTCCAGCAATAAAAATGGAGCTTTGAGTGTACAGAGAAAGGGTGCAATTAACTGCAAAGAAGACATTAAAAAAAGATTTCACAAAAGAAGTAATATTTGAGTGAAATGAAATTAATTTTTACATCTCATTCAACAAAAGCATATTAGGGCAATATTTAAAAAAAGAAAGTAGCTTGCAGTGCTGCAAAGCTTCTCAAGCTCTTCTGGAATAGTCTCTGTATCAGAGTTCTCCAGAAAAATAGAACCATTAGGAGATTTTGTGTATAAATACAGATAATATATAGATGATACAGATTTTTATATATGTGTGTGTATGTATATATATATATACATATTGAATATATGTATACGTATTATTTAAAGATATAAACAATTTAGTTTTTTTTAAAGACTTAGCGTATGTGATTGTGGGGACTAGAAAATCCATAGGGTGGGTCACCAGGTAGGAAACTCAGCATTAATTGACATTTCAGTCTTGAGAAAGGACTTCTTCTTCTAAGAACCCTCAGGATTTTTTGCTCTTAAGGCCTGTAACTAATTGAATGAGGTCCATTCACATTATCAAGGGCAATCTCCTTTCCTTAAAGTCAATTGATTGTAGATGTCACACACATCTTCAAAATACCTTCACAGAAACATCTAGACTAGTGTTTGGAGAAACAACTAGGCACCATAACCTGGACAAGTTGACATGTAAAATTAACCACCATAATCCCCACAGCAGAGGGAAGTGAGGGGACAGTAGCAGAAAATCTTGAAACTGCCTGCCCCTACCTCACCCTCATGTTGAAGCTCATATTTATAATACCAAGACACTCGCATTTTACATTTTACCTCATAACACAGTTGTTTTTGTTTGAACACAAATAATAAAACTTTCCTCCATAATCTCCTATTAAAGGTAAATATTCAGAAAAGCTCATTTGCTATTATTTTTTTGTTCTCTTATCACTTTACATACCCCTATGTGAAACACACTAAACTGGAAATAACCTGGAACCTAGAGGCCAGCGTTATGGCTATGACTCTGCCAAGAATGAGCTGTGTGGCTTTTAGAGGAGATACTCTATTTCTCTGCACCTCAGTTCAGCCACTTGTAAAACAAGACATTTATATAAACCATTTTCAAAATTCCTTCCTGTAATATATTTTCTTTATAATGGTAGTGTAATTTTGGAAATGTGTGCAGCAGATGATAAAAGCCCGCCAATAGGTGAAGCTGATATTATGAATTGGCTCCCTAGACCTCTCTGCCACCATCCTTTCAGTTGCAGAGGCTGAAAATTAAAGACTATATTTCCCAGACTCTCCTGCAGTGAAGGTTCTGCATTGAACACACTTAGATACACTCTTGTGTTTCAAAGGAAACTCCTTCTTTCGAAGGAGTAAGATGGAGACCACCTGCCAGCAACTTTTGGCTACTTTCTTCCTAACAAGAATTATCCAGAAAATATGAGGTTCTTCTGCTACATTGTCCCAGGATCTATTCTCCAGCATCTAGGCACTGAGTGGCAGTTGCACAGTGGCAGCACTGATGGTAGTTTCTTAGTACCAGCTTCCTGGATCATAAGTTTTGTGTGTACTCTTGAATATACCAATAATGGTAGCTACAGAGGTGGTAATTCCCTAGTAGTCAAGTTCCATATCTAGGGGAAGTTAATCCCCCAGATAAAACAGATCCTGTCTGTTATGTGTTCACGATGCCCTTCAGGAGATTTTTTTTTTTTCGCATGGGCAGGCACCTGGAATCGAATCCAGGTCTCTGGCATGACAGGTGAGAATTCTGCCATGGAGCCAGCATCACATTGCCCCCCTTCAGGAGACTTTATAAGTACTTTGCCCTATATTAAATCCCCTCTCGACTTTAAATCCCACTGTGATCTCTGTTTAATCTACCTATAAAACTTCCTCAGTCTTTCTGACCTCTCTTGACCTCAAACTTGCCAAGATATAGAGGAGAAGAGAGTAACTGGAACTGGAATTGGCTATTGGAATGTGTCTGGTCCATCTCAGGAGCCAACCTCAGGTTTCAGAGCTCTGTTGTTATTTCATTAAAAGCCATGAACAAGGAAGGGCCTTACCTAGTTAAGAAAGGAGTGAGGGGAGGAAATGAGAAGCGGAAACCCTCAAGGCATTGTTCAGGAAAAACTACCCTATCAAAATTAAAGGGAACTAGATATAGATAGTGTGTGGCAGGAGACTAAGGAAACTGCTTACCCCACATTAGTCACAGGGGATCCAGGATGATATTCCAAAGACTGGGATTATGTCGGAATTGCAATCTCTATATGCAATCTGCCAAGGAAATATTGTGGTGTTTTCTATAACATAACCTCTTTCTCTGTCTCTGTCTTCACAGGATTTTTTAAAAGAGATTGACCAAATGTGTTGTTCCTCACTCTACTAAGACTGTGGAAGGGCTGCCTGGAAAGCCAACCTCTGAGACAAAAGAGAACACTGTTTAGGTCAGGCTAAGGAGGAACCTTTGCTCTTTGTTTAGCCTGCAGCCACACTGTCTCAATCTGTGTGGTTCTTGAGCACCTCCAGAAAATTTGTTCCCATGGGAGCAGCTGGGCTCTAATGGACTTTGGGTTTCCATAAGAGCCTTCATTACACATTGTGCCTCGAAGTTTGAATACTGTGGCTGCTCAAAACTATTGCTTCTACCTCCAAATTATTCCTGTCTTGATTCCTGGCCCTTCATTAAGCTTCTTTCTGGTCTTTCCATCTCCTCATGGAATGTTCCTCCAAATTCCTGGTTTTATGGCTTTTAAGAAGTCATAAAACACCCAGCTCTGTGGTCACCCTAGACTATTAAGAGCTCCTTTCTGTAGCCACCTGCATGTGGACACTGTCAATGACCTTAAAACCTACCTTTTAATTTGACCTTAACTCTTTGGGTTCATCTGGACTTTGGCATAGCTCATTTTCCCAAATCTCTTAGGAAACCGTTGTTCACAGCATACCCTCTCAGAGAATACTGTGATCGTTCCAAGCTGAACATGTCTCTGAAAATCATGTTCGTAAACTTAATTCATTTCTGTGGGTGTGGACCCATTGTAAGTAGCATCTTTTGGTGGGCAGGATCTTAACTTAGGATAAAATGGGACTCATGTCATTCTGGGTGGATCTTAATCCTTTATTGGAGTCCTTTATAAGAGAAGCTCAGAGAGAAAAGCCAGAGAAGCAACCAGAAGCTGAAAGAAACAAACGCTGAAGAGAAAGGAGAGACCAGCAGACATTGCCATATGCCTGGCTATTTGAAAGAGGAGCTGAGGTTCACCGGTGGCTGGTCTTCAGAGAGAAAGCATTGCCAGTTGATGCTTTGATTTGGATATTTTCATGGGCTCAGAACTGTAACTTGTACATTAATCAATCCCCATTGTAAAAACCAGTCCATTTCTGGTATATTGCATTTTGTCAGCTTTTGAAAACTAAAGCAAAACTAAGTGGTTCATGATGGCCAATGCATCTGTGACCCATCCTGACCACCATGGCAGGGCAGAGATAGGGGTGTTATGCAGGTAATGATCATTGCAAAGTTAAGGATCTAATGCACCCAAGAATCATTGTGGAACAGCACAATGGTAACATGTAGGGAACACTTGACAGGAGATCTGAATAAAGTCTTGCCTTGGGCTAGTTGCTTCACCTTTCTGGACTTCAGTTTCCTGAATTCTAAGCTCAGTTTCCTGAACTCTAGTTTCCTCAGTTAGGACCACGTGAGCACAAACATCCATCTCTGAGTCCTGATAAACCATGACAGCAAAATAAGAGAGCAAGAAGGAGAACAGTTTCTGTGTTTCCTATGAATGTTTTATAGGAGCTAGTTACTTGGCCCAAAAGCCAGATAATCAAATCAATTGGAATATGACCTGTATCAATCCACATTAAAACAAAAGTGCAGCATCTTCCACATAAAACAACAAATGTATCTCTGAAGCATTTTATCCCTGTCAAAGCTCTTTTGAGTACATTTATCTCACTGCATTCACTTTATTCTGGGAGATAGATGAGGAAACCAACTGGGGCCTGTAATCAGGCACTTTATCTCTAGTGTGTTTACACAAGGTATACCTGATAAAATTTCATCTGTGCTTCTCTAGATTTCTGCTAGCCTCAGACCCAGACTCTGGAGTTCTTACTTTTCTTGTTCATAGAAAGCATTCTGAAGGAACTAACCCAAGTCAGACTAAACTTAGCATGAAGGGTCAAGGCATTGGTGGACGTAAGAGGTGAGTAGCCCTGCCCAGCAGAGTCTACCAGTGTCCAACCATTAAAAAGAGATTCTCTGAGCAATAACGGAATAGAAGGTGGATATTTGAGAGAAGTTTATACATTTCCACCTGAGTTTGGGCTTCCATAGACTCAACTTAAGAGGACAGGTTACAAAAATATTCAAGGAGGAAGTGTGCTAAACCCATTTAGACATAAAATTTCCAACAGACTCTAGGTTTCCAATCAAACCTTCCAACAAAATGGAAGGTTTAACATTTTATCTTGGGCTGAAACACAAGCCTCCCTAAGGGTCCTTCCCCTCAGCACGCCCCATTTTCCTCCTTCTCCTCAGCATGCCCCATTTTCCTCCGTAAGACTCCTGTAATTTTCTCTCTCACTGTCTCACCTACCATCTCCCCAATATTACCTTCACCTTTTTCCTTTTTCTTCTCTCTTCCTGTCCTTTCGCTGTCCCTCTCTCAAGCTCCTCTCCCTGTTTCTCCTTCCTCCTTCTCTCTTCTCCCCCAAAGAGCTGATAAGCCCATGTTTTAAGCCTAGGTGGCATTAATCAGGATTAAACGCTTAGAAAACTAAGTAATTTGCAACAGGAACATTTGCCTTCCTTGGGATTCTCTTGTTTATTCCTTCTTAACCAGCTTCAGCTAGTGGACTATACACTTGTTTTGATGTTATCCTTTTTTAGGGAAGTAAAGGAGTTATTTGTTGTGATGCAAGAAATGTTGTTGTTGCGTACCCTGCTATTTATCTATTTATTTTTGGCGAATAATTCTATATATTTCTCAATAATTGACCAGTTAAAGTTTTTCTGCATTAATGGGAGTTTAGGCTTCCCCTGTGTTGACATAATCATCTTTTACATGTGTGAATGAATTGATGTACTCTGTTTCTAAAATGTCTTCTGACTTCCCCCTTTCAACTAGCTCTCAAGGAGTTCTCTCTTGGCCTTTGGCTTATCTGAAAAAGTAGCTGAATAAAAAGAACATGATTTTCACTTTCAGACCCCTTCTGGCATGAAAACTTTTATTTTTAAATCATTTTCTGTGTTCTTTTTCAAAATCATCCAGGAAAAAAGGCAGAGAATCACAGCATATCATGGAGGACATTTCATGAAGTGTCTACAACATCTGAGTGGTTCTGTGATAGATCAGTAGAATTGCAAGGAGCAGCATTTCCTTCCCAGGAAATTTTGGACCTGATTGTTCTCCATAATGGCACAACACTATGCAACAGTCTCATTGCCTCACTGTTCCTGGAGGTTTGGAGATGGCTAGATATAGGGCCCCTGAAAAACAAAATCATCTGACCTAATTGCTGAAGAAAACAGCAATCTTCATGTCACAGGTCTACCCTGATATGCAAATTCTCAGATGATTCATAATAACCCTAATTAATGTTACAGAAACCTCAGTCATTTGCCAATTACAGACAAGTACATGTATGCATGTGTATGTAATAGAAAGATCCATGTGTTGCAAAGAAGAAAATATATACCCTAAATTCTCCCTAGGGAAAAATATTAAGCACAGTCATAATAATCAGTGGAATTGCAGGTAACTACATGTCAACATTGAGGGGTTTTTTTTTAATTATACAATCTGAATCAACAATTCCAAATGGACTGAATTAGTAAGCACATATTAATAGTTTTTATGCAGAATGGTTACCTACTCACTCACAATGAATGCATATGCTAGCTAAATCCAGAGTTTTTACCTGTCCCATGAGTAGAGACATACAGTTTTTCACTTTAAAACTATCTAAAGATTATGAATGTAACATCATTTACCTCCTTAAACTCTTGGTTCATAGTAAAATATTTTTTCCAAATGAGCATCTTCCACAGAATAGAGGTGATTTTTATTTTGTGTTTCCATTCCTAGAAGCATTGCTATTTCTAAGGTATAGCATCTTAATAGTGCATTGTCTTATTTTTGAGCAGCTCATCTCCATCCACAGAATCATTTCATGTTTATTACCTCATTTTTATTTTGATTCACACAACTCCATGAAGCAGATACTACCATATCCTTCATTGCACAGATACTTCATTTGAGGCTTGGAAAATATAAGAAATAGGCCCAAAGCCTCAGAGCAAGTTAACACAAAGCAAAGACTCTGTCCCAAATTTTCTCACTTCAAGTCCAGGACTCTTCCCTCCCAAGTGTGTGTTATAATGAAGGATGATAAATGGGAAACCTAAATCTTCAAATCACATCTCAGGGCTCTCTCCTTTGCATTCCTCCTCACCAGCTATCAAAGATGTCCACATATCCTATAGGTGATCCAGGACACAATAGAGCAGAATTTTGAACTATCTGAAATATGATGGTAGACCCACAGCAGGTGGATTGAAGAAAAACTACCCACCCTCTCACCTTTTGAGTTATCCCAGCCATGATTCATATTTTCAAGGCTACATTACAAGCCCAAAGTCAGACCCTGAGCCTTCTGTAGAGAAGGCAGCTAATCTTTCCAAAGAATAGTCATAAATCTCTAGAAGTCAGAGATCAGGGGAAAAAAATACACAAAGATTTTGATCACCCAATTTATTTTTCCCTGCTCTTTGCCCAGGATCTCAAAGGCAATAGTCAAAACGGCTTGAGGATAATTGCCACCATCTATATTCTCAAAAGACAAGATGCAAAACTAAGAGACACAGGCAAGAAAATAAACAGCATTACTGACAACATCATACAGAAAGAAACAGATAAAAAGGAATTGAAAGAGGGCAGGTAATGGTGGTGTGGTGGCAGAGTTCTCACCTGCCATGTGGGAGACCTGGGTTCAATTCCTGGTGCCTGCCCATGCCAAAAAAAAAGGAATTAAAAGAAGAGTCATGCTTTAAGAGATTGAGGAGATATCAGAGAGTAATAATAGGGTGCCACTTGAGATAAAACATTAGTTTGTCTAAGGATGTGTGAATATAACATCCTGCCAACTTCTCTTCAGTGTCTGGATCAGAGCTGCCTGGAATTCTCCACAGGCTAACTAAACCCCAAATCTATTCCCCCTTCTTTGAAATTCTGGCTCTACCAAGAATCTGAGATATTTTGGTACTCCATAGGAAAATAAGGTAATGAATGGTGCTTTAATATGGACGCATACATTAGTTCTAATCTGTTTGGTTGCAAGAGAAAGATGACTAATTCAAAACCTGCTTAAATATAAAAGGAATTTATGAGCAAATGCAAAATAAGGAAGTCCAGAGGAGACATGGACTTCATGAACGGTAGAATGTGACCACTCAAATATTTTCATTAGCATTCTCTCTACCCCCACCCCTTTCTCCCTCTCACTCTTGCTCCCATCCCTCCACCTGCTTCTCCTTGTAAGTTACGCTCATTCTCTCCTTACAACATGTTTCTTTCATAAGTGGGGAGGGAGGAATGAGTGCTGGGGAACACACAATCAGACAACTCCAGGCTTATTACATCTCAGCTGCCAACCCAAGAGGGAAAAACTGGTGTGTCCTTATGTAAACTTCCACGGAAAAAATCTCAGTGACTTGGCTTGCATCTCGGGCCCATCCCTGAGGCCATCACCATTGCCATAGGGATGGAATTCTGTGATTGATCAGGTCCAGGGCACATGACCACCCCTATGTGCTGCAGGAGCAGACTGGTTACTCCAGCTGTCTGCATCACTAGCATCAAACGAAATGGTGGAAGGAATCCCCCACCTAATAAAAGAGAAAGTGATGATATCACAGTAAGCATTAATTGAAGGAATTCAGGCAAAAATAAGAAGTATCCTTTATATAGCTCAGTCAAAAAACTGGGTAATCTTGGTTTTCCAATTCACCCTTGCCAGTGAAAACTCAAGGGTGGGAAAAACTAATGCATTTGGCTTCAGCCCATAATACATTCTATTATGATCCATTTTCTTCTATGCCCATTAAAAAAATCCAAGATATTGTCCAATCTTTTGGAGTTTCCAAATTTTGATAGACCTTTGTAAATCAGATGATTCCACAGCCTACATGTCTACATAAATTTCATTTGTGGATGCATAGGGAAAGCTAAACTCTGAATGTCCTATTAAAAGTGTATTTTTTTGTTTAGAAAACATAAGCAAACCCTTCTAATTAAGAGCAGGTTATCATTCCCCAACATACTACATTCAAACCAATCCAGAAGCCAAGCTGAGGGGCTGGGAACTCAGAAAGGGAATGGAGGAACAGTTGCTTTCCTTGATCACATTCCTTAAAAATTGAACTTTAAAGTAAATTCAAAGGCAATAAATCAGTTATAAGACTATGATGAAAACAAATTAAAGTGAAAGAGCTAAGGCAAGGCCATAAGAACAGAAAAACATAATCAGAGGATGGAACCAATTTTATAGGTTGGCTCTCCAAAGAACTAACAGCTCAGGCCCCTTGTTCCAGGCCTGATCCCACCCATCCCCCTAGGCCTCACCCCCTGCCTTTATCAGAAGCTTTTTATTCCTTTGAATGACCTTGTGTCAGTGCCAGAAAAAGTGAAATGGAGCATTAAGACAATAATTTGGATACTGGAGGTAGAACACACACAAGGTAGAAAATCCAGGAAAAGTTCTATTCATTTGAATGAATTGAGATGAGCATTTACTCTTTGTTAAAATTGACCCTGTAGTTGTTTCTACTCTTTGTCTCATGTGGCATGTGGAGACAACCTTGTGGGTTAGTCCATTTACAGCAAGGAAGAACTCAGTATGGATAGGACGCCCTCGATCATTCACCCATGCAGGTTTTACAACTGATTCTCTAACAGCGACCAGCCATATGGATTGATTTAGCAGTGTTTCACTGGCTGCCTAGAGACATGGCTTGAATCATCCTGTATAAATTACTTAACTCTCTACCACAAAGAGAAAAAAAAAATGTTTTCTTGCACAGCAGTAGCAATTAATGTTCAACATGTTTATGGAGTTTAAAAATATACGACCCAGCAACAATCACTATATGCAACTCCATTATCCCGGGAGAGAGACTTGGGTGGTATCATCAGCAAACAAGACACAGATGATTGATTCATCAATAACTGGGCCTGGCCTTATTACAGCAAAAAAAATTAGACACCATGAAATATATTGCCATATAGACAGGACTTCCTTCTCCTCAAATATATGTCATAAATGATAGTGGAGACCTTTTGGCAACACTGAAAAACAGCTTGCAATTAACAGGCTCCCTCTTCTTTTAGTGCCTGGATATGTAAGTGGTTGTTGAAGACTTGGCCCAGCTCTGTGGACTGGAGCAAGGTCTAGACAACATCTTCAAAGGAAAATATTTGCCAGTTACATCAATCATTTTTTCATCTTTCTCATATTTCATTCCAGAGTAAGGCAAAAAGGAAAACAGTAAGTCAACCAACAAACGCTTATTAGCCATCTCTGTGTACTCAGCACTGTTCCAGGCAATGAGAACAGAGCAGAGAGTAAGACAGAAGGATCCCATGCCCAACCTCCAGGGGTGGAAAATGGCAATAAACATATGAACAAATAAATATGTTTCTAAGTTCTGATAAATGGCAAGCTGAATATAAAAATAGAGCATGCTTGAATCTATGCATTTTTAAATGGCAAATAGGGATTTTAACAACAGGAGACATTTTATGTACTCAACAACCACCTGGTTAAATAATTGCCAATGTAAGCAAGATCCTGTTACTTTTATCCTTTCTCTTGCCCGAATTAAAAAAATATGTACACAAGTTGTAAAGCAGGATGAGTATTGTTCATGACTCCATAATTTTAAAAGACTTAGCTCTTTTAAAATAATTATTGTGGAACTCATACAGTGAAGATTAACCAAAAACATGTGGATTGCTCAATGCTAAGAAAATAGACCTTCTTCAATTGATAATTCTAATATGTAGATGTAGCCATGCCTTGAGGTTCTTGACCCCTTCGTGCCACTAATATTGAACATTTAAGTTGTTTCAAAATATATACCTGTCATAGTTAATTTATATGCAATGATTTATTCTTTTGTTGCTCCCATTACCCTGGCACTCTCAGTCCCTATGAATTCCATGTCCTTCTTCAATGGCAAAGGAAGAAGAGGTATGTACTAGAAAGCACTAATAAACCTGAACACATTCATATTCATGGGGATGTGATGTGCAAGTGAATATCATCTTCTAGATAAGTGTATTGTGAAGAACTAATTTTAACCCAGATAAAGGTCTGATCTTTGCCCATGGTTACTGGGAGCTCATTGCCACATCCCTGTAAATATCCTGACTGATAAGAGTGTCTTTGTTTTCCTAGGGACTTTGGGCCACATGGTATCAGTTCTATTTTAGAAGAAAATGGAGATTAAAGGTATTAGCCCAACCTCTGGGAGGGGCTGGAGACTAAAGCTTACGCTATGAATAGTATGTGATTGAACTCCAATAAAACTCTGAGACCAAAGGCTTGGGTGAGCTCCCCTGGTTAGCAATACTCTGTAAATGTTGTCACATGTCATGGTCATGAGGAAGTAACACCAACTATGGCTCCACAAGGAGGGGTTGTTAAGAAGCTCTGCATTTAGACCCTCCTGGACTCTGTCCTATGTATCTCTTTAACTCTTGTACTCTGCCCTATGCGTCTCTTTCCTTAGCTGATTTTAACCAATACACCTTCCATGTAACAAACCACAAATATAATAGCTTTCAGTCAGTTCTGTGAGTCCTTCTAGCAAATTTTCAAACCTGAAGATGGTTTTGGAAACCCCCTAATTTGTAGTTGGTGCCAGAAATGAGGCTGGGCTTGTGGAGGACTGTTCTCCCTAACCATACAGGGCAGTGCAACAATGGTTCAGTGGCAGAATTCTCTCTAACCATGCAATTGACTGGACTTCTTACAGTATATCACAGCCCAAGCACAGTTATGACCAACTGCACTAAGTAAATCCTGATTGGATAAACAAATGATTGCACATGGTATTTGTGCCAGATTGAAGCTGTTATGTACCCCAGAAAAGCCATGTCTTTTTCCTGATCCAAACTTGTGGGGGCAGCCATGTTTCTTTTAATCCTGTTTCAATATTTCATACTGGAAACCCTTTGACTGGATTGTTTCCATAGAGATATGACACACTCAATTGAAGGTGTGACTTTTTGAATAGATGAAGACGTGACTCCACCCATTCCTGGTAGGTCTTGATAAGTATACAGGAGTCCTTTAATAGGGGAAAGATTTTAGAAAAACCTCAGATGCAGACACTTGGAGAACAGCTGTTTCAGAGCTGACAGAGACTCAGACATCAAGAGATGCCTGGAGAGCTGACAGAGGCAGCACATGTATCCATGAGCCTTCCCATGAGATGCTAAGCAAGCCAGAGCCCAAAGTATGTCCTGGAGGAGTTACATGAAGGCCTACATGTGCTTAGTTAGGAAACCATTGACATCAGAACCTGGAAACAATGAAATCAGGAATAAGGACAATAGACCCCAGCCACGTGCTAGCCTTTCTTGAGTAAAGGTATCTTTCTCTGGATGTCTTAATTTGGACATGTTTATGGCCTTAAAACTATAAACTTGTAGCTTAATAAATTCCCTTTTTAAAGGCTATTCCATTTCTGGGATATTTAATTCCAGCAGCTTTAACAACCAAAGTACTACTTTAGGTAGTTTTCTTTTCTATGTCTCATTTATTTCCAGAGTGGGACAATCCCAAAGTCCTGTTCATGCTGAGACCCTTTCATCATCCTTCCACTGTGTTGCTCTGAATCAGGGAGTCTGTCCCTGCACGCTGCATCATCTGCTGACCTCTGGCTGGACTCAGCCAACAGGAGTTATAGGCAGAAGAATGGAAGATCAAGGTTGGGAAGAAATCATGGCATCTCTTCCTGTCTCCTTACTTTGGGTAGCATCTTCGGCAGTAGAGGTTCCAGCTCTCTCCAGTTAGATCCTGCTTGGTTCCAGCTCTCACTAGGTGTTCAAAGATGTTGTTCTGGCAACTCCCTCTCCTTCCTGTGTCCCTCCAGCCTAGGGTAATAGCCATGTTCTGCTGTTGCCACTTCCTGATTTAACTCATTGGTCCCTGTTTGGCTTCTCAGTTCTTCCATCACCTGTACAATAAATTCCCTATACAACTTTCACTTTTGATACTGAGTGATTTCTGCTTTTTATGGTTGTAGACTAACCAATACAGGGAGTCTGCAAAGAGAATTCAGTTCGGCTCCCACTGAGCACCCACTGTACACCAAGCATTGTACACATTCTAGGGAGACTATGATGCACAAGACATAGTATGTCTCCTTAAGGAGGTCTAAACCTTGTAGACAGATAATCTCAAAATCATGGGGCAAGCATTACAACAAGGCCAAGGCCCGGGTTCTTTGTCAACACTGAGACTGGCTGTTAGCCTGATCGGGGAGTCTTCTTGGCATAGAAGATGCTTGAACCAAGTTGAGATTTAGCTAGGTGAAAGGATGCTAGAACATCCCAACAGAGGTAGGAACATGAGTAACTGCACCACAGCACTAAATGAAAGGGTCTGTGTTTCTGGGGTTGATCTCAGGGTGTGCAAAGATGGGCCAGTTAAGAACTAGAAGCAGGGAGGTGTTACTTGGGCACAGGTTATGAGCTGAAAAGAAACGAAAGGAGATCAGAAACATAAGGATAGTAAGGAGCGTGAACTCTCTTCAGTGAGCAATTAAGAGTAATTGATGATTTTTAAATCAGTGGAACAGCATAGACACCTTTACAATTTGTAATTTAGGTGGATCCCTTGGGCAACAGTGTAGTAAAGGAAAGCTCTAAAGGAGACATGATAGAGGAAAGGTACAAAAGACACGACTTAAGTCAGATCATACTAGTAATTCAACTCACCACATAAGCATCAAGCCTCTGGGCGCCAGCCACTGAGCTGGGAGTGGAAGAGATATCAAAATGAGCAAGACATACCATAACCACTCCTTACATTTGTGTGGTCTTTCAAAGTTTATCAAGTAATTTTAAGCACATCTCATGATTCTCATTATACTCCCTTGATTTAGGTATTAGAATCTCCATTTTTCAGATGAAGAAACTGAGTTTCAGAAGGATATGTCTAAGGTCATATAATGAATAAGAACTGAACCCAGCAGTCTTTTGACTGCTGAACTTGATAAGATAATTTCCTGCCTCCTGTCATGTAATAGGATAAATTGATATTCCTGAAAGTTGAATTTTCAATAGCTAGAGAAACAATTTGAGGACTCCCACATACACAAATATTTAATTATTTCAAAACTAGCATACATCCTATACCAGGCATGGGCTTGTATTTTTTTTAATTATTCCTCTGAAGACAGGTCCTAGTTTCTCAAGGAGCTAAAAATAATCATAGGTAAGTGACTTAATTTCTCTGGATTGAGACTGGTAGAAGATAGTGGGTTGCAAACAGTAGACTCTCAATCAAAATATAAACTCTATGATTCTGTAACCTTTCCATCCTTCCCCCAACTAAATTGGAGTGTGAAGATAAAGGGCATTATCACAAATTATATAATCATACCAGTATTTGATACAGTATATGCCTGTACTCTAGTGGATGGCAGAAAATAATTATTTTTTCTATCCAATGGCTTTACAGTCCATCCATCAGAGAACTGTTGGTCAAGATCATGGAAACTGCCACTCCAGGCTCTATAGTGGGAGGACAATGGTGGACCTTCACCATTAAGAGTAACTCCTCCCTTCAAACGAGCAGACCTAGGTCTTCCTGGTTTTCCAGAGGAGAAGTCTACTAAATTGCTAAACTTTTCTCTGGCTCATAAAGATCCTCTATCATGAAAAAATACTAATAATACACTGTCATGCTAACTCCCCATTCCCAACAAAATGGGACCAAGAGGGAACAGAAAATCTCATCACAACTACAATTCCCTTTGAAATAAATGCCTCTCAACTCACCCCTTTCCTAGCATTACCACTCCCAAGTCATGAACAAAGATCTTGGCACACTCAGAACCCCTCAAGTAGAGCAAGTGATTTAGAGGCTTAAAACCCTCTAAAGACTCCAATAAGGAGTAGTGATTCATTCAGACACCCACAATTCTTCTGACATCTAAGCATCTCTTTTTGACATTTATGTGTAAGCAATCAGACTCCACATTTTTGTTGTAAATAAACTCCCAATCATCACAGGGTAAGTGGAGGTTGGGACAAGTCCTGGAACAGCATCTCTTGCTTCTGGACCACATACACCATGAAGATATGTGTGAAAATAAGACTCCAATCTCAAATAAGCTCTGTAAGTACAGGGACCTTGCCTATCTTGTTTACCACTGCACCCTAGCATTGAGTACTGTTTTAATTTCCTAGGATGCTCAAGCATATACCATTAAGTGTATTGACTTAAACAAGGGAATTTATTTGCTCACTGTTTTGAGGCTCAAGGAAAGCCAAATCAAGGTGTCATCAAGGTGATGCTTTCTTTGCAAAGACTGGAATTCTGGACCTGCCAGCTAGTGATTCTTGGTCCCTAGCTTTTCAAATGGCAATGCACATAGCAGTGTCTCTTGGTCTTTCCCTTCTTTTACAGGTTTTGTTGATATCCAACCTTTTGTCTCCCATGGCTTTCTCTTTGTCTGTCTGAATTTCACTCTGCTTATAAAGGGCTACAGTAATAGGATTAAAACCCATCCTGTTTGAGGTGGGCTACACCTTCTTAAAGAAGTAACTTTATCAAAAGATACAACTTTAAATGGGCCCACGCCCTAAGGAATGGATTAAATTTAAGGATATGTTTTCCTGAGGTATATGCAGCTTCAAACCACCATAAGTGCATTCCCTGTTACATAACAGGCACTCAAATGATAATAGCTAACATTTATTAAGCACATACCATGTACCAAAGCACTGTTCACGCATTTTTCATGCATAAGCCCTCAAAGTAACCCTATGCAATAGCCAGTATCATCTGCATTTTAAATGGAGGATTTAATGTGTGAATTAAGTCTGCATTTAAAGTGTGAAATATAAGGCATAGAACAGTTAAATAATTTGCCTAAGGACAGATGATAAGCAAAGAACCTGGGATTTAAACCCAGGAAATCTGGCCAAAGAAATAGTGCCATGCCACCTGGCAATTCTGGCTGTAATTGATCAAATGACTGGGCTTCCTGGTCTCTAAGTGAGATCACACTGATCATGCTCCCTTCTAAACTCCCTCCTATGAGTCTGAGGGGGTTACAAGAACTGATTCAAGTGTTGCATTCTGTCCAGGTAGCAGTCCAACTTCAAAGAAATTTCTTGATCATGTTTTGCCACTGGCTCTGTACATAGGGAGTAAAGAGACTTCATTAGGCCAGGCAGCTTTACTTTCTCTTGCATGAGCCTGCAGTTTCTTCTATCTCCAGGTCCCCTGGCTACTATACACAGTGCCCATCAGTTTTCTGAAATTAAACAAGGATGCTGGATGGCAATTTGTCACTTTTAGCAAAGCCAGCATCTTCTTTCAAGATGGTCGGGCATTTCACACGTCTCTTGAAAATAATATTCAAGCTGGCTTCTGATGAAAAGAAATTTCTTTGGATATGAAATTTCCCTCTCTCCAAATATCTGATCTTATTTCTCACCAGGAAAACCGGGGCAGAGGGGCGGGGAATGTTCTCAGCTTGGGCTGAATTTACACACAAAATTTCAAATCTCAGTAGTGCTGTGGTCTTTAAACGTGCATGTATCTTTTATAATGGTTACCCAGGTGATTTTAGTCTCTCCAGAAGATTCACCTTCTGATCTGGATTTAAAAGAGATGATACCACTAAAAGCTGCTTTAAACTTGAAAGTAGACCCTCAACCCTCAGAGGAAATGCTTATGAAGAAGAAAGATGATTTTGACCTATATAGGAGCATTAGGGACTAAAGTGGTTATTACTTTTCAAGAGCCCTGCAAATAGCCAACTTTTCTAGAATTGAAAAGAAAATTCAGAGACTGCATTCTTACTGAATCCCGGCCACTTCCCTTTGTTTTCTAGCAAAGTAAATATTACATCAAGCATCATGCATATAGCTGTAGTTTGATCTCATAAGCTTCCAATGCCAAGAGCCAACCAGCTAGAGCCCAAATAACCCAGCTGAACATTTTCGCAGACCACTCAGCTGAAGAACAATAGATGCTTAGAGCAGGAAAGGACCATACAAGCTGATCACCCCAGCTCCATATTCAGGTTTCTTCTACACCAAGCGGCATCCCCATCCACTCCATTAGCCAGTCCCAAAACTTCTGCCTCCAAAACATCAATGTCCCAAAACCATTCACTTTTCTCCATCCCCACAACTGCCTCCCCAACCAAGTCACAATAATCTCCTTCCTGGACTGCTGCTGAGCCCTCTAACTGATGGTCTTTCTGCTTCGATCTTTCTATTTAACAGCTTTATTGAGATATAATTGACATTCCATAAATTCATCCAATTAAAGTGTTTAATTCAGTGGTGTTAGCATGTTCACAGAGTTATGCAACCAACATCACAATCTGATTTTACAACATTTTCATTATCCCCCCAAAATACCCTGAAACCATTACAAGTCACACTCCGTCTTCCCATCCCCATCCTCCCAGTTCTAGGTAACCACTAATATACGTTTTCTCTTTGCCTAACTATGGAATCATATATGTGGACTTCTGTGGCTGACTTCTTTATTATAACCCAATATTTGAAGTTCACCCACGTGATAGCATATATCAGCACTCCACTCCTTTTTATTGCTGAAAGGCATTCCACCATATAGTTGGACCACATTTCATGTATTCACCAACTGGTGAGCATTTGGGACTTTACACTTTGGGGTTTTTATGAATAATGCTGCAGTGAGCATGCATTACAAGTCTAGGGTGAATACATGATTTCATTTCTCTTGGGAAGCCACCTAGAAGTGGAACTGCTGAGTCATACAGTGACTTACGCTTAACATTTTGAAGAACTGCCAAGCTGTTTTCCAAAGTAGCTGCACCAGCAATATGTGAAGGGTCCACTTTCTCCACATTGTTGCTGACACTTGTTATTGTCCATCTTCTTGATTGTAGCCATCCTAATGGGTGTGAAAGGATATTTCATTCTGCTTCTGCATTTCCCTAATGACTGATAATGTTGAGCATCCTTTCATATGCTTATTGGTCATTTGTTTATCTTCTTTGAAGAAATGTCTATTCAATTCCTTTGCACATTCTTTTACTAGATTGTGTTTTTTGTTAAGTTATAAAACTTTTTTTGATATTCTAGATACTGGTCCCTCGCAGATATATAATTTGCAAATATTTTCTTCCGTGTTGTAGATGGCTTTTAAATTTCTTGATGGAATCATTTGCAGCATAAGAGTTTTTAATTTTGATGAAGTCTAATTTATCTCTCTTGTCTTTTATTACTTGTGCCTTTGAAGTCATACCTAAGAAATCATTGCCTACCTCAAGGTCACAATGATTTGCTTCTGTGCTTTCTTCTGAGTTTTATAATTTTTTCTCTTATAT
The DNA here is from genome assembly GCA_004026745.1 of Myrmecophaga tridactyla. Classification (NCBI taxonomy): domain Eukaryota; kingdom Metazoa; phylum Chordata; class Mammalia; order Pilosa; family Myrmecophagidae; genus Myrmecophaga; species Myrmecophaga tridactyla. Next base: position 31,923 of record PVIY010003534.1, read on the forward strand.
GTATACTTATGCCTATGATCCATTTTTAGTACATTTTTGCATAAGGTATGAGGTAGAAGTCCAAATTTATCCTTTTGCATATGGATGCCCAGTTGTCCTAGCACTATTTGTTGAAAAAAACTATTCTTTCCCCATTTAAATGTTTTGATAGCCTTATCAAAAGTCAATTGACTATAAATGTAAGGGCTTCTTTCTGGAGTTTAAGTTATATTTCACTGACCTATATATGACTATCCTTATTCCAGTACCACACCATGTTGATTATTGTAGTTTAACAGTAAGTTTTAAAATTAGGAAGTAGGAGTCCTCCAACTTTTTTCTACTTCTCTTTTTCTTGCTGTTGCTGCTATTATGATCCCACAACAGCAATTGTTATACTTTGTTATTTAATGTGTTAATGAGGCACATATATTTTTCTCTTACACTTTTAAATTTTTAAAACACAATTTAAATATAAATTATATAAGTTGAAATATAATTTAAACTCCAGAAAACTGTATTCTAATATAATTGTTTTCTTTTGTAATTCTATTGTCTACCATTTTGTTTTGTTCTGTTATTTTGCACTTAAATAAGCCTTCCCCCAAATTCACTTTCTATTCTGCAGCTATAACCCTATAATACCCCTCCTGATAATCCTGCAATTGTTTCTATAGCACAGAATAAGATCTACACTCCTCTCCACCTCACCAACCCTATACCATCTATTTCCACTTTCCTCACATTCTGTTCTCTATCCTCACTGGATTCTTCCCAGGCCTTTTCCTATGAAGGGCTTTTGCTCCAGTTCCTATTTGGCCAGGAATCTTCTTCCTCTTGATCATTGAAGGGTAGCTCAGCTTATTGGCTAAGACTTAGCTCCAGGCAAGTTTCATAAACTTGTTTGTGCCATAGATCCCTTAGACAGTTTAGTGAAACCTATGGACATCTTCTTGGAATAGTGTTTTTAAATATCTAAAATAAAACACATAGATTATAAGAAAACCAATATCAGAATATAGTTATCAAAATATTAAAATAACAAATGGGTAATGGCATAATACAAGAGCTTCCTTCTTACGGTATCAATAGTAAGATCTGATTGCGGGTCTCATAGTTATCATGATTTCAAAATAAGGATAAGTGTAAAAAACATTTCAATATACCCACAATCACCATAATGTGATGGGAAAATATCTGTGATTTCCACTGGTGACAAAGCCACAGTCATGGCTAATACTGTGGCTTATGATCATAAGCCCATGATCATCATTGAATGAAGTGTTACATTTCTATTGGTGATTAGAGAAAATGAGATGTTGTGTCTGTTTTTTTAACATTAAGTTAAGAGACACCCTAAATTCCTTCCTGGCTTCAGGCTTCAGTAAATATGGGTTGGAGCTGGGAATCTACCTTTCTAACAAGCCCTTAAAATGATGCTACCTACTATTGAAATACCAGGGACAATCCTGGGAGAAAAAGTAATTTAGGGAGTGTGCCATCAGGAATATTGAGAAGCCATCTCCCTTGTGCTGTTTCCCTTTCATTCCATTAGGAACCAAAAAGGCAATCATGAGAATAATTGCTTTGGATCTGAGAGACTTTTCAAAGGTTGGGGTATTTCTTTGCTTTTTGTTTCTTTGTACGTTTTAAAGCAAGTCTCCCTAAGTGTGTTCAGTTAACACCTGATTGAGGAGCTGAGCCACAGAAAATTAGAGAGGGCCCCAAGGGGTTCCCTACACTCCCACACCCCCACCCCACCCCTACAAATCTGACGGACCTCAGAGACACCGTGGCTTGTTTATAGAAGAGAGGCAGAACCATGCCTCTGTCCTAAGAGGATGTTAAGGACAATATAGAGTTGGAGTGAGGAAGAAAGTAAATATTTTGGTCCAAAAATACAAAAAGAGAACTGTAAAATCAAAAGTAATGTATGGTCCAATTAAAAGTCCACAAAATGTAAAATTTAGCAAACTAGTCAATTGCAACTAAAAAATAAATTAGTTAAACTGAATATAAAATGGTACCTCCAAGAGTAAATGTGCCCAGAAACAGCAAGGTCCTAAAACATTTTTGACCCTGAAAATCATCCCTTCCCATCTCACCAATCTCACCAAACCAGAAAGCAGTTTGAAGGCTAGGTCCACATCTGCCATTTAAGGAAATGAAAAATCTCATTTCTTCTATAATCAGGGAAGCCACACCCTTTCCCTCCAAAGTTAGTGGATTTCTGCCTCCTTTAACCCTTGAGATACCAGCCAGTCTCCTATAATCTCTCTAAAATGTCCATTCAAACCTAGCCAGAGGACAAAGTCTCAAATGCCTGTAGGAGTCCAGGGGAAGAACCATTTGATTCCTGTATTAAGTTGGGTTCTCTAGAGAAACCGAATCAGCAGGAAATATCTGTAGATATAAAATTTATAAAAGTGTCTCACACAACCGTGGGAATGTAGAGTCCAAGGTCTGTAGGGCAGGCCACAAGCTGGCAACTCCAATGAAGTTCCTCAATGAACTCTCAGGAGAGGCTGGTTGGACAACCCTAGGAATGGAAGAGTCCAAAATCCATAGGACAGGCTGTGAAGATGATGACTCCAGTGAAGGGTCTGGACAAACTCCACAGGAGAGGTTCACCGGCTGAAGCAGGAAGAAAACTGCCTCGTCTGAATCTTCCTTAAAAGGCTTCCAGTGATTGGATTAAGCATCACTCATTGCAGAAGACACTCCCCTTAGCTGATTACAAATGCAATCAGCTGTGGATGCAGCCAACATAATCATGATTTAAGACTATGAAATGTCCTCATAGCAACAGACAGGCCAGCACTTGCCCAACAATACAAATAGGCACCACCACCTGGCCAAGTTGACACATAAACCTGACCATGACAATTCCTCAAATATTATAGGGAAAGTATCTCAGATCTGTGCACTTTTTAAGGGCCAATGATAACATCTAAACACTTGGGAAAATAATGCATTGACTCAAAAATATGAAAACTGTAAAACTGAAATTAATATGGTTCAAAAGAAAAATTAGAAAAATCTCACTGAACTCTTTCTGGCCAAAAAAAAAAAAAATCTGTATCTCATGATGAATGTGGGTTAAATATGTTTGATACGTAAAAGTAAGAATGCCTAGAGCTTTCTAAAAACCTTAGAAGTAGGCAGGAAATAAAATGAGTAAAGGCAGGAGGAAGGTACAAAACAATGAGCAGTGATTGATGTTTAGCCCTGTGTTGGCTACAGAGATGTGGCGAACACATACCCTTTCTGCAAGGTAAGTTTCACCTCTTGGAAAAGGTGTCTCAGCATTGCCAGATAGTCCAGTTTCTAAGAAAAGTCAGGAATCTGAATTTTTACGTAATATATCCAAATTCCAAATGTTGATGGCTGATTCAAAGTTTTAATGAACACTGTTGAGGCACAAGGAAAACAGTCAGCAATGGGTTTGGAAACAGAAATTCAGAGTGCTAATTCATATCCAAGATAGAAAACAAAAGAAATTTCCTCCCCCAGGGACTTGGAGTATGGAAGTTCTCTACCATGGGGTGGGTCTTGGGGTACCATAATAAGCAGGAGAGCACACCACAAATGACTTAAACATATGTATATACAGGTCCTGAATTAGGTTCAGCATGAATATTATAAAATTATTTGAAGAATAATTAGTTCCATAATGAGTCTGCAGGTGAGAAGCAGCTGTTTTGCTCCTGGGTTGGGGTCACTGTCTCTGCTGTGTGAAGAGTCAGCAGTAATTAGAAGCACCCGCAGTGCCAAACTAAATTAAAATTTTTCAAACCGTTACTCACTGTATGATATAATTTTGTTTCATGTCCCCAGGATGAGAAAGCTTGAATTAAGTCTCTGTTCATTAAAAAAATAGGCTAACTAATTCAAGGCTATGAACTATCTGTTTGTCGATGGTATTGAATGATTTCTATCTATTGTGACAGATCATTCTGCACTAAAATAAATGGTAGTTGATTATTTGCCAATGGTTGCTTTAACAGCACTCAATTGTACTGAACTCTGAAAATGTAACGGGTCTCAGTGGACTCTCAGGCCTGCTATTTTTCTGAAAATAAAATATTGGTGCAATTGGACTTCCCACCCACATTGATCCTCAAATACACAGATGGCATCGGTTTAAGCAAAAACTGGGAAATGAAGAAATTGTAATAATCACTGCATAAAGTTGTTTATTTCAGGACACTTGGTTGAGTTTAATTAAGCCATCCTGAAATCCATAAGAAAACTTTGGATGGTGTTTTCAAAAGTTCTAGGGATTGTTGTAGAATTGCAGTTAAGGGTCAGGATTTTTTTTTTTTTAATTTATAAATGAATATTGTAAAACAAAGAGAAGAAACCTTCTAAAAGACTTCTTGGACCACATTCCTGAGATACGAGACAAGCTGGTTGGTCCAGTCCGTTCAGAGAGGAAAATGCTACACTACCAGTTGTTCAGAATCATTTAGAGAAAAATCAGAAGAGTTTTTAATTGAATCTTCCACTTTTCAATCTGGCATTTTGCTATTGTATAGACATAGCTTTAACCACACTCTACAAACTGCCAATTTCGCTGATGTGACTGTGTAAGCAAGACCACAGGGTTGAGCTTTTAATAAGATAGGCTTACTCTAATGAAAGTTCTTTCGGTCTTTCCTTTTCAGTTTTCTGTTTTCTTTAGTCATCAACCGCTGGACTAATCCTGTTAATAGAATGATTTTGCCTGATTTTTTGAAATGTCTTCCCTGATCCAATCCAACTCGAGCAATTAAAATGCTTTCTTTCATCAGCATTCAAAAGGCAGCTTTAGCAACAGCAACAATAAAAAGACTCAAATCCCTCCTGAATTTTCCCATCATTCCTAAAACAAGATAAACAACTCCCTGGAGTATTTTAAGTTCTCAGCATCTGGGTAATTAAATATATAATTTTTTTTTGTCTTAAACACAGACCACACCCGTACAGGAAAGGGTTTGGTCGTAGAGTGCCACCCAAAGGTTATGTTGAGAGCTGTCAGTTTTTCACCAGTAAAGAATGCAAAAACGGCTTCCCTCCCCCATCGTCAGCCCCCTGTTTTGTGCAAAACCTCAAATCCTAGTTGTAGTCTTGAAGTGATATACACACTAGCTTGTAAATTAGATCTTATTTTAAATGCATTGGTGATCTTGATCGTTTAAAGAATTTTGTTGCGAATCTTTTCGTTAAGTGAATAATACTTTAATTTACCTTTCCTGTGAATCTGGAGTTGGTTTCCTTTAATTGGAACATACCTAAAATAATGTGTTTTCGCCTCTTCCTAAAAGATGGAATGTGATCAAGAAAGCAAGTTCCATAGTTAGAAGACTGGGTTTTAGTCTAGCTCTTTTTCTGACCTTCAGATGACCTTGGGAAAATTGCCAACCCTCTCTGGATCTCGTGATTAGTGGAAGTCTGTTTGGTTTGCCCTTGGCCTAGTAGAGTATATCCCAAACTCACCAGGCTCACTCCATTGGCAATTATAATTTAATAGGTTTGTGTTTGACCTATGAAAGGAAGATAATGATCATTTCTAGCTTCCAGAGCCCAAGGGAGTTAAATAAGACTTTTTTTTAAACATGAGTGTGTTGTGTAGACTATTAGTACCATACAATATAGTTGTTAAGAATAAGTATGGTCATGATGTGAGAGAAAATACTGTGGGAGTAGTTATCAAAGCAATTTTGGATTGACTGATATTGCCAACCTGTTCTTCAAACCCCATCAGGAATAACATTCTTAGTGTGAAGAGATCTGTGATGGTCATTCTCTCAGTTTCCAGGGAATTAATATTCCCTTAAAATATCTTATCAAAAACCAGTTCAGCAGGACACTCTACCTGAAGTGCAATGAGACCCCAGATATGCACATAGACACAGAACTCTGGCAATTATTAAATTAGCCCACCAAAGAGTCCCTTGTGTTTCTTGAGGCAAATAAAGGAAAGTCTTGCTTCATGTTTATAATATTTTAGAAATTTGTTTCTTTTTCTCCATGGATTCCTATTCACATTTTCTATAGTAAGGATGGAATTGGTAAATATTTTAGATTTTATTTTTCCCTGTTGATGCATGAAGAAATCTGAGTATGGTGAGCAGGAGGGCATCCAAATGGCAGTGAAGGTAGACAAGGGAGTTTATACAAATTAGTATGCCAAGAGTCATATATTAGTATTAAAAGGCAAGCCAAATTTATTCCTCCAATTGTATTCTTAAAAAATGTACCAACACCTTATAAATGTCTGAATCAAGCCTGTAAAAGGAAAAATTTTTTGGAAGTCACTTAATGGGAGAGCAATGACTAGTAAAAGAAGTCTAAAATTAGTCTCCTAACCAGACCTCTCGAAGAAGTGGTAAAATAGAGAAATAGAGAAACCACTGCAGGTCTCTCACCCATTTATCTTCCCCTCTCCCTGAAACATTATGTAACCTATGGGGCATTATTTATCTTTTGCTTGTCTCTTTTATCCATAACCGAAAAGTAGGGTTGACCTACTTTTCCCAAGGGTTTCCCAAGGGAACTTAGGGTTGACCTAAGTTCCCAAGTCTACAAAATGCAAAAGATGAGTTGTATGCTTTGATCCAAAACTAGGCTATAGGTAAAATGCATTAGATCACAGAATGAAGATTATCACAGAATCAAAGAATCTTGGCATGTTAACTCTGGAAGGTCATTTGAATCAACCACTGATGGTCTGGTTTACGGAAGTCTTCTTTGAGTTTGAGTATCATGAGTCAGCCCCCTGGAGCCTGATCATTCTGAAATCATTGACAAAAATCAACCTGAGGAGGGTGGAGTGTAGTTCAGTGGTAGAATTCTCACCTGCCATGTAGAGGACCCGGGTTCAATTTCCAGTCCATGCACTTCCCAAAAAACAAACACACAAGCAAAACAAAACCAAACAAACAAAAAAATTCAACAAATGGTGCTGCAATAATGGGTACTCACATGGAAAAAGAATGAAATGTGACCTTGCCATACAGCATACAAAAATAAAAATCAGTCTGAGGTCTCAAAATTTCCAAATGTGAGGACTCAACCTCATCAGGATCCTGTTCTCAGTGAAGACCCTGCCCTGGCAGCTCTACTCACGCCCTACCACACACCACCACCCTTAATTCCCACAGTGTCTCTTCTTCTTTTCACTGCAACAAAAGAAGATTTGCATTTCTAAAGCTTTTGATGGTTTATAAGGCACCTATGTACACATTATCAGAAAAGACAGGGATTATTCACAATTTACAGATTTAAAAAGCATTTTTGAGGAACCAAGTAATATCTCCATTGTTCACATTACAAGTAGGAGGTGGAACCTTCTCTAGAATCCTTCCAGACGGGGAGTCCCAAGCACTGGTTAGAGCGCCTGGCCTTTCAGGTCTCTGAAATTATGGGCTTCTGTGTCTTCCATAAAGTCCCTCAAAATGTGTCCCCCACAATGTCTAGCATAACCTGGGGCAAATATTTAGAATCACTTAATGCTCTCTGAACTATTTGGACCATCCCATAACCTTCACACATCTGACAGCTAAACAATCTCACCCTATCTCCCTCCTTCCTTGTGATGATTCAGAGTTTAACCTGGTAGAGATCCAAGACTTATCGTCACAGACAGCTCCACTCAGTGACTGAACCAGCCGTTCCCTATCCAAGACCAAAGTAGCCAACACCCTATTTAAAAGAGGTATGGCTAGGTTACTGTGGTTCAGAGAATTCATGCAGCCTCTCCACCTCTCCCCACTGCTGCCCATTTTTCCTATTTCTGGTCTGCAGCATGGATGGTCCAATTCTGCTTGACCCTTGGTTTTGCCAACATTTTCTGCTCCTTCACTGATTTTGGTCCCTCTCTTATTGTTATTTCCAATGCACCAAAGCCCCAGTGCCGTGCGTGTTCAGGAGATACAAAAAATACAGGGTTCTCTCTGCTGATGACACCCATGGTATCATTTGATGTTCATATTTCAAAAGCCTCATGCACATACCTCCAAAAGCTCAGGGACCCATGGCAGCTCCCTAGAAAACAGTGACTACATAGAGCAAGCAGTTAGTACAAGGGCTGAGCCAAGAGCTAGTGTCTAGGCAGATCTTTGAAGAGTGTTGTGTCCGTCAACATGCAGCCCACTCCTAGCATCTGAGGTCTTAGAAGTCAGGTTCTGAGCCCCAGACCCTAAAGAACTGGGTGGGAAGAATGTGCCAGACCTTTAACTCATGAAATTCTCCCTAAAATTCTAGGTTTCAAAATGGATTTTTAAGTATCTGAAACTTTTTGCCCACATTTTCACATACCTAACTTCTCACTGTTCTGGTCTCTACTCACATACTAAAAATATTCAGAGAATCTTCTAACCACCCTATCTGAAGAACAAGACTCATCTCTACCCTCATCATGTTCTATCCAATTGCCATGATTATTTTCTTTTCAGCACTGATAACTCACTGGATTTTTTAGTTTCCCTCTTCATGGTCTATTTCCCCTCATGTGAGCTCCATGAGGGCA